>PVJC01004931.1:0-61352 GCA_004026665.1 Murina feae
GGCTGCATTTACGGTGTCTACCCTATGCCGCCATCTTGTTTCTCCCCCCAGCCCTTCTTTGATCTTGGACATTTTTGACCACTCTCTTCCTTTTAAAAATAATTCCTTTGCTTTCCATGTTCTCAGCCTTTCTCGGTCTAATTGTGTCAACTTTGCATCTCCCTTCATCTTCCCACCCCTTACCTGTGGGTACCTTCAAGTCTCTATCTTTGGCACTCTTCCCTCTCTCTGCCTTCTTCCCCAAATCTTTCATTTAGTCTACTGCGTCATCTAAATTCTTCCCTCTGGTATTAATGCCTTATGTGCCTGCAGTCAACTCAATATGCATTAGGTGCCATCCCATGTCACCAACTGCCTACAAGATAGCTCTCCTAGTTTTTCCTGATGGCACCATAAGGCAAACATGTCCAAATTGAGCATCTTCCCTTCTAAACCTATTCTGTTTCCCAATGGCCCAATTTCTGGCACCTCTCATCCTCCTATCTTTGAAGTGAAAACCCCTGACATTTGATTCTTTCCTATTTTTTAATTGTCAAATCCAAACATTCATATTTCTTTCTTCAACAAGACTCTTCTGTCCAGCCTTTCCTTGCTCCCTTACTCAAGCTGCAATTTTCATTTGGCTTCTTTCCTCTTTGGCAGTCATTTCTATGTCTCCTGCACCATGCCAGCTTCTGATGCACCATCCCTATCCCTCTGCCCATTGCCCAACAGCCCGTCGCAGCTACTAGAACCTCTGCATGAGAACTTACAAGTCTTCCTACAGGCTGCAGGGGACACGGGCTGAAGTGGCCAGTGCTGAACCCTAACTGTAGCACTTATAGATGACTGAATGCCCATCTCTAAGACCTGTAGGTTCTTCCTTTGCAATGTCTCTGACACTTGCCTCTTCCTCCCCACTCCTACTTCCACCACCTCAGCTTAAGCCCACTCCATGGCTCATGTGGGCAGTGGCAGCAGCTCCCTAAGAAGTCCTCAGCTAAGCTCTGCTTTTCATTTTCTTCATCATCATCATTTTCATCATCATCATCATCAACATCATCATCATCATCATTCGTATTATGGTTCTCTGTGTCACAACTGATTGAAGACTTTCATATATATAGTCTTATCATGTCATCCTCCTAATAATGCTTTGCAGGCTAGAGAGGAGAGGAGCAGTTGAATAAACTACAGACAGTACAGATGATGAAACTACACTTTAGGGTGATGGTTCAGTGGTTGCCCAAAATTGTAGGTGAGGTGACTGGTAGAAACAGGGCCCACATCCCTCTAGTCCCAGGGTCTGAGCCCTGTGTTCCCTTAGCTTTCATAAGCTAAGCAATGATCATATGCCTTATCTTCTTAAATCTCCCAGGGGCTCCTTGCTGTCTACAAAACAGTCCAATTTCATTCACTCAGCCCTCGAGGTAGAACCCTCAGGGTCTGATTTGAAGTTACTTCTCCAGGAAATAATGGTGTGCTTTATCTGTACACCAGACTCCAGGAAAAGATACCTCACACAACTCTTAGCTTATCTCCCAGCTTCAGCCTTTTTTACAGCCTATTCTGCATGGTCTTTAAAAAATGTAAGCAAGATCATGTCACTGCTTTGCCTAAAATCCTCTGAATAAAATACCAAGCAGTTATCATGATACACAGAGCCCCACATGGCCTGGTCCCAACATTCTCTTTATCCTCATCTCTCATTATTCGCCTTCTCAAACACTTGCTGCATTGGTTCATATGTGTTCCTCGGACACACCCAGCATGTTTCCTCTGCAGGACCTTTGCACATGCCACATCTCGCCTGGGTGGTTTCTGCCCTAAAGCCCACCTGGCATCGGCGTCAGGATTTTGTTTGTCAGAAGAACTCTCCTGAGTTCTTTAACTTCACACTTTAACTTCACACTTCTCTTGTCACTCTCGGCCCCTTATCTGGCTTTAATTTCCTTTCCAGCGCCTCATGTCACCTGGTATGTTACAGTTTTCCTTGTTAAGCTCCTTGCTCCTGCCACTGGAAGGTCAGCTCAGTGAGAGCAGGACTTTTGTGTTTTGTTAGCTCCTTCCTGGATCCCCCACATCTAAAACCATGCCTGGTACATAGCGGATGCTCCATAAGCATTTGCCAAGCAAATCAGTAAATGAAAATGAGGCTGCTTGTCGTTACTGTGTTTACATTAGTATTTACGCCGGTCTTCCTACCTGGATTTGTGGAGTGTCCGCGTTGTACTGGACCCTGCAAAAGAACCAATGCCCTGCTACCCAAGTCCGTCAATACTCAGTTCATGGGCCAATGTCAGACCCCTGAGCACCCTGGCCGTGCCATCTGCAAGTAATCTCCTCTACACGCCAGGAACAAGTCTTTGTGGGTTGTTTTTTGTTTGTTTTATTTATTGCATCCTATCTATGGTGTGGATATTTGTGTGTGGGTCCCAGCTGCCCACCAGACCATACCCTCCTGGTGGGCCAGAGACTTCCTGTGACAGCTCCAGGCACATGCTTTAATGCATAGTACTAGTGTAATAAAGCAGCATTTATAAATATATTAAGAGGGTACGATTGCCTACTAAATTAAACATGTCAATAGAAAACTAAATACAAATGGGAGACCATAAGGTAGGTGCAAGAGCGTAAGTAACAAAGGGAAGAGGAAAACTGAGGGGAAAGCCGAGAGAAGCACAGATTTTTCTCCTCTCAAAGATACACAACATTCTTTGGGTCCAACTCTTCTCTTGAGAAAATGCCTGGAGAACATTACTGCTTCGTTGAAGATGACCTCAACTGCTGTTTGGTCCCTCGAAGCCCAGAGGCCAGACCAGACCATGGAAGCTGGGGGCGCTGAGATAAGGACAGGGAGCTATCAGTCTTCCTCGGGGTGAGCCCACTTTGCGAACGCTCACAACTGTTCTGAAGGACCTTGCAACCCCAGAAAGTTCACTGACCCTGGGCAGGCAGAGGTCGCAGGTCTGTTTCCCAGCATCATTGGTGATTTGCCTCAGTCCGTGCAGTGTCTGGCTTCAAGGACCCGTGATCAGCGATGTCAGTTGGCAGGCGCCGGTGAGGGAAGAGTCACACACAACCCAGAACATTACTGCAGACTCCTGTGTGCTGGGAACTCTGGAGCAGCCCAAGGCAGGGGAGGGCAGGAGGCCTTGGCGACAGCATAGTTTTCCTGGTGTTGGGGCGAATGGGCTCTGTGCACAGAGAGTAGGCTGCCGCTGGGGGTTGGGAGACCAGGAGAGGGACAGTCCGGCTCGCTCTGCTTTAGGTCCTTTGAGGAAGGGTGTGGTCATTGCAACAGCTGTGCTGGCAGCTGGTCAGCAACTGTCTGGCTTTGTCCCCCGCTGCTCAATGCCAGCAGCCCTCTGCATTCACCCAAGCTTGTCTGCATGCCTCTCCTTCCCACCTTTCCCCTCACTACCTCCCATGAGTGGTAGGGAACAGGCACGAAGTGGGGCATCTACAACAAGTCGTCAAGGAGAGGCAGCTACCCTTTTACCCCAATTTTCCTATCTGTAAAATGCATGGGATCGTGCTTAGCTGCTCAGTGCCTCAAATGAAATATTTAAACTTACCTGGTAGACCATCACGCTTATGCTACTGGTGTTGTCTTTCTCCTGTGCATAAACCAAAACCAAAATTTAACTTTTGTTCAAAATTTCAGGATCTGTAGATATTAATGCTTTAGAATGTAAAAACGTAAGTTACTTAAAATTGATTGAATTCAGGTCACATTCATTTCATTTCAAATCGCCTTTAGTGAGCGCAGGAAATGGAGCTTATTCAGTGGGTCTGAGTACCACGTGACTTTTACAACAGCAGAGGCCCTGGTTGCCTTTGGGGAGTGACTCTAAGTGCTGGCAGGAATCATTCTAGACCAGCATCATGCCTGCTACCCCCAAACTTCTATGTCTTTCTAGCCAACATGTGACACCTACAAAATGTCACCACATAAGACAAGAGTCCCGGGCTACAATGAGAAGCTCTGTTAACTCATTGGTGTGACAGAAATCTAGCTCCTTTCCAATAAACAAGAACAGCATAGAACACCTTCCAGAGAATGACACAGGTGACAAACAACTGTGTGTAGGGTCTGATAAAAAGAGGGAGTTGTTTTAAATGTCTGTGAAAAGAACAGAAAAAAAGGAGGCAATTAGGCCCTGCTTTCGTCCTCAAAGAGTTTCTAGCATTTAATGGGATAGATGGATGGTGGTTCTTTAGCCCCAGAACCAGGGTTCTGTCCAGTGTGAGCACTCCTGCATGGTGACAATCTGCCTCTCTAAACTATGAGCTCAAGGAGAATGGGAAACATTCTTTGGCCACTTTTATTTCTATATTAGAGGCCTGGTGCACGAAATTCATGTGGGGGGGGAGGGGAGGAGATGTGGGGGGACGTTGTCTAGCCTATACCCTCTCCCATCTGGGATGCCTCGGGGGAAACCAGCACTTGGACATCCCTCTCACAATCTGGGACTGCTGGCTCCTAATCGCTCACCTGCCTGTCTGCCTGATTGCCATTAACTGCTTTTGCCTGATAGCCTGATCACCCGCTAACTGCTCCCCTGCCAGCCAATGTTCCCCAACTGCCCTCCCCTACTGGCCATCTTGTGGTGGCCATCTTGTGATGACGTGAGGGTGGCCATCTTGTAGTGACGTGAGGGTATCTTGCGAGGGCATGAGAACCACCTAGGCTTTTATTAGTATAGAAATCCTAGAATAAGGCTGGGCATACGGGAGGGAAGGAAGAATAGAAGGTGTAACTCAAACACCACCCTGGGACAATGAGATCTACATTTCTAACTAGACGTGAGGACCCTTCAGAGGACAGAGGACGACAGGGGTTGGGGGAGAAAGAAACGACATCAGTTTGGGCAGATTCTGAAAGATGAACACCCTGGCAGTGAAGACGGACCTAAAAGGACAGCTAGGATTTCAGGAAGCAGAAGAACAGGCACGGGCAAGGCCTGCTCTGGGGTAGCACGGGAATGATCAGGAAACACGAGGTGGTTTCCTTTGGCTGGAACACAAGGTACATAAAAAAATACAGTAGGACCCAGAGCAAGGACGGTGTCTGGGGCCCGAGGGGGAGGACATGGGCGCCTCCTGCGGCACCGGGCTGGTTGGGAAAGCAGGAAGGCCAAGGTGAAAGGGGCCGGCTGCCTTCCCTGTTGCCCCACCTCTACTTCAAGTCTGGCTCTGGGACTAGGTTCCTCTGCGTGAAGTGGATGGAGGGACTCTCCTGGCCTCCTCTCTGAGTTTGCAAGAGACTCAGTGGAGCCTGCCACGATGGCTCTCCGCTGAGATCCAGAAACCAGGCTCTGGGCGGCCTTCGGCTGGAGGAGGAAGGGCACCATTGTTTCTATTTGTGGGAAGACGTAGGAAGCAGGGAACATTTCCAATCCCAAACTCCAAGAGCTGCTTTTTTTAAATTAATAACAGTGAGTAACACAGTGCTTTGGTCAAGAAGCACATATTCAACTCCTCAAATCTGAATCATTCATCTGGACTCTTAAGTGGGGAATAATTATCCTGAAGTGTAAGAATAATTTGCAAGCTGGCAAAGGTTCCTAGGAATAAGGCCAATGAGTAAAAATTATTCTCCACATTAAACATTAAAATGTTACATAAGCCTGAGGTCCCCTTTGACCAACCCCTGCTGCGCCTCCTCCGTCCACCCACTCCCATCCTTGCTCTGAGCTAGCCATTACCGCCATTCTGTTCTATGTGTTTCCAGAACGTTTCAATTCATCATTGTGTTTTGTGCTTATAAGCCTAAATGCATTGCTTCTGTGGTTTTGAAATTCGTTTTCCGAAAGCCTGAAGGTGGGTCATGAACAGAACCCTGAGCACGTGCTGCAGAGATGAAGCTTCTCATTTTGTAAATAAAAGCATTTGCCTGCTAAACCTTGGACTTCCCTTTCATGCCCTGGAAGATGTGGAAGGACAACACTAAATCTGTAGTTTCCTGCTTGGGTTTCTTGCGCCCTTTTGGAAATCTCTGTTAGACGACCCCCCCCCGCCCCCCCACTGCCTCCCACAATCATTAATACATCGAGCAGGTATAAACAAAAGGAGAAACCCCTGGAGTGACAGGACTGACATCGTTTTGCTCAGACAGAGGTGGGGGACCTGGCCACCACCTGTGAGGGACACTGGCTCCTGGGGGCTCCTGACACTTGCACCCACCATTTCAGTCAGGAAAACCTGCTCAGATCTCTAATTTTATAGAGATGTTGGGCCAGTTTTCTTGCCTTCTTTTAACTTGGAATTCTTTTCACCCAGCAGGAGATACAGGGTTCAGAAGCCTTGCAGAGAGGCTTTCCTTCGAGAAAGGCAGGCAGCTGGCTAGATAACACACAGACCGGAAATGCTTAGGTGGAGCCTATGGAAATTTAACCATAAAGAAGCTTTCTTTCTTCACGTCTTTTGAACATTTGTTAGTTCTCTTGCATTTTCCTGGGGTTTTAGGAGTGTTAGCTCCTGTAGCCTACCGCTTAGAAAGCTGGAGTGTGTTTTCATGTCACCTGTTGCCCAGCGTCAGCTCTCACTCAGGCTGCGTTAACTGCCGACTCTTGCCTTGCCTTCCTAGAGTGACACACAGCTAATTTCACCAGGACCATTTCACTAGAGGGCAAGCTGAGGCCACGTCGTCCTCCCCTGACAATTTGGGGTCCCTTATCACGAAAAGTTCTCCAGTTTTCATTGCAAAAGCAGATGACAAATTGCTCTGGGGTCAGGTTTTATGCAGATGATAAAATCTTCTAATGGGCTCAGGTGGTGCTCAGCCATGAGGCCGTCCTGAGGTCACTGCACGGATATTATCAGAGCTCAGCGGTAGAGACAGGACAGGTGCCTGGTGTTTTTCTCCCACCAATCTCTTTCCAAGGGTTTCCGTGAAATCTGGAGGTCTTAGATGCCGAGGTTTGCTATATAAAGAGAAAATGATTTCACCTTCCAACCTTCCTCAGAGATTCTCTTTCTCCATAAGAGCGATCGCCCCACCGCCTCTCCTGTGCAATGAGGCAATGCACCTCTGCTTGCACTAAGCAGGGCTCCTCAAACTCCTCGTGATCACTCCTGAGACAACATCCCAATGGTCTGCCTGAGGCAGCGTTGGCTTGGGATGTCCCACAGTCCTTTGCCCCCTGGAGGAACTGTCTTATCTGTGACTAAGTGGTGACTCAGCACTGAAGATTCTGGAAGTTGAGGTCTGATGGGATATGGCAGCATCAGGAAAATATATTTTGAAAGAGGGAGCACTGTGCTATTCTGAAATAACTTTCTATTTTGCCAGCCTTGTAAATTACAAATATCGATGACACCCAACTATAACGATAATTTTAAAGCTCCATATGAAAGTGTTCAGGATCTCTCTCTCTTGGAACAGTTATCTCCAGGGGCCTGTGAACCTGATGGCGGAAGGGAATGGGCTTCGTCTTCCCTTTATCACTCCTCCGAGTGACAAGCACAGCCAGTGGGCACCTCTGGGGCATCTCAGACGGCATACCTGGTAGAATATGGTGCTAATCCTGCCTCGTTCTCAGAAACTCGAGGGGCAGTGCCTCCTGGGACCACCATCCTGAGATGCTGCAGAATTCTACCTACGGCTCCTTCCTGCGCAGAGCCCTGTGCTTGCCTCTGCCCTGCTGCCCACCCTGCACCTCAGGCCTGGCCTGGGAACAATGAGCGCCCTGTGTCTAGCAGTGCACCCTGCGTGGCTGCCTGCGGTGACAGGGATTGTGGCAGCTCCATGCGCCTCCCCAGAGGTTGTCAGGCCCCAGGCCACACCTCATCAGGATCTGGGTCTCAACCAAACCCAACCAAAGGGTCTCCGTATGACGTCACCTATCCATCTGGTGTGGTTTCCTCTTCTGAAGAAAGGGCCTTTGAGCCTGCTCAGCCTGCCCGTAAAGCACAGCTTAGCTCCCAGCAGGAGGCCATGCCATGCTATTCTACTACATAGGATCGCAGAGCACACGCAGCGCCCGCATTCCGGCACCAGTGTCGAATAGAACTGCACTGGGCTCTGAGCCGCGACACCTTCTAGCAAGCTGGGTGGTCCTGGGAAGACTCCCAGCCTCTCTAGTGCTCCATTTCTTTACCAGCAAAATGGGGGTGATGGTGACAACATGCTGAGGAGGATGTCACATGTTTTTTTTCATGGAGTTCTTTGTTATATTTAATGTAACAACACAAGCAGAGCACTTGGCAGCATCTAGCAATATAGAAATCTCTCCGAGTAGCATTATTAAATTTTCTTTAGTACATAGTATGTATTTTGTCCATTTTTTAAACTATTAAAAAATGCTACATAGTAGGATGGTAGAGCCAATGTCAGTCATCCAGATACTAGATAGACCTCAGTTGAGTAGGTTAATTGTATGTGTTTCATTGATGTAGAAAGTAGTAAACTAAGAGGCAATAACCTGTTAGAGTTTGAAGGTGGTTCCTATAATGAGGCCTGAGTGCCAGTTCCATCTATGGGCAGGGTGGTCATCCTCGGCTTTGTACAGTAGGAATTGACACATTTTTTGAGGGAAACAAGTAAAATCAGATCCACCAGGGAGACTGTCAATGGACAAGAAGAAACGTACCTTGGAACCTCTAGTTGGAACCGGCAAAAATAAAAATGTTTTACGTTGTTGTCGTGTGTGCACCGCTCATAAACTACGCAGTGAAACGCGGTACATGTGCAAGTTTTGTAATGGACCCCTGCACAAAGGAAAGTGTTTCGAACGCTACCACACAGTGGCGGGAAAATGCCCGCTTATTAATATTCAGGAAGGTAACCCTGAGCCACAAGATCTGTATCAGTGAGAAAAAGGCCCAGTTGTTGTAAGACAACATTTTAAAACACCACTAGGTCTAATGGCTTTTTGCAGGATGTATTGCAAAGGCAAGTGTGTTTGGTGCCTCGAAAGTTCAGTAAGCCTCAGTTTGCCATTTCCCAAGTTTTGGGTGGTTCCTTTTCCAGACTTGACTGAATTGAGTGAGTGGAGAACATTTGTGGATTGGGGGACTCCTGAGCTATGTGCGTGGGGCTGAACCAGCATACATCATGCTTCTTTCCCTCTGTCCTCCTTCAAGACCGTGTCATTAGTCATTATCTATGGCTTAGGCCTTGGAGTGGAGCACAGAAAACGCATAATCACCAGAAAATATGCTCCAGTCAAAGCATTTTTCCATGTTATTACATTAACCCTGAAAATACTTCTATAAGGCAGCTATTACTATGCAGAAATTACTTATTCCTTTCTGTTGCTGGAGAACGAGGGGCAGGAAGCTGTTGAAAGGCCCTTGAAATTCACAATAGGAGCTATTCTTCTCCCACCAACAGCGGTACCTAGGTCTGTGGATCGCCCATCACCTCCCACATTGCCTCTAAGACTTGTCAAGAGCTGCAGTTCTGACTTCTCCTAACCTGAGCATGACTGATTTAGGGGAGACTAACTATTACGTGAGGATGTGCTCCATCTCCCAGGGGAACACAGTGGCCCATTCACTGTGCTGATCTCCAAGTGACTCATAACACAGCTGCTTAGATTTATGGCCAGCTGATGGATTTAAGGGCTGTTGGCTCTTTTGTTGAAATTCATGTTCATAAAGACAGGGACACTGTAAAAACTTATTGCTGCATGGAGGGAATGCATGAAGCATCACAGCCCAAAAATTAGGATGTCTTCTCAACCAAACAAGTAGGGTAGAGCCATGCTTTCTTCCATCAAGTTCTGTGGTCTTAAAAGCAAGTAGGCTTTGAGGGAATTTACCCATAAAATTTGCCGGACCAACTAAACACCAGCAATTACAGGTAAACTCCTGTTTTCCTCTCACCCACCACCAAGAAGTTACTTTTACTGCCAAGACATAACATTTTTTGTTAAGGTCAGACATAAACACCCCAAGGTTGACTTCTGGCAAGTTCCTCTCTTGACCAAGTTTGCAATTTATGCCTGCATGCAGCATACATCAGTTTTTAGCTGCTTAAGAGAAAATGAATCCTGTTTTATACAATAGAGTAGCATAAAAATCCGAAAGAGTTGGAAGGGAGAGAACGCACTCCTCTTTTCTTATAGAAAATCTCTGGCATTAGGAGCTGGCCAGGCTCTTCCAGGTACAAAACTGAGCTGGAGATGCCGGGCAAAGGGCATTCACGTTTGTTGCATATCTACCATGTTTTAGGCACAACGTCCATCTGATTTTACTTATGAACACAGTGATGCTTCAAGGTCTCATTTCACTCCATTGTTCAGCTGAGGACACTAGGACCAGTCGAGGTTAGATACCAATCTCATCAGGGTCTCCTTGAGAAATCATAGTAGGCAGAATTCTGGAAATGGCTCCTAAGATTCCATATCCTATTCCCCCAGAACCTGTGAATATAATGAGCTCTCACCCCTATGATAATGGTATACCACATAGCTTTGTTGACCTTAAAATAAGGAGATTATCCAGGGACCTGATTTAATCACATGAATTCTTAAGAGCACAGAGCTTTCTCTGCCTGCTACTGGGGAAAAAAGTCAGAGAGATTTGAACCATGAAAGAACCCGTGTGTACTGCTGGCTGGAAGATAGAGAATGGAAAGGCCACATGCAAGAACTAGACAGGGGCCTCCAGGGGATTGAGAATGACCCTCAGCTAATAGCCAGCTAGAAAATCAGAACCTCAGTCCTACAACCCACAAGAAATTGAATTCTGCCAACAATCTGAATGAGCTTGGAAACAGACTCTCCATAATCTTGGAGAACACAGCTAGCCAACACCTCTCATGTCAGGTTCTCAGCACAGCCCAGCTGAGCCAGGCCAGGTTTCTGACCTGTGGAAGTTGTGAGATAACAATGGGGGTTGTTCCAATCCACTAATTATGTGGAAACTTGTTGTGTAGCAACAGAAAACGAATACAGCAGATTCACACTCAGTTCCATTTGGCGTCAACCAAGTGGATAAGACAACTTCCAGCCTAATCACAAAACTAGTGTAATCACTAGATTACCGTGGAACAAAGAACCAACTCACTTCCATTACAGATTATAAAAATTAACTCTCGGTGTAGTGTTTGTCTCCACTCCTATCTGTGCCTTCATCCTCAGGAATATCCACATTTCTGCTGATGAAACTCGATGTATCACTCATGTTATTCATATTATATTATCAACTGCATTATGTCATGCTTCCTAATTTTTCAAAGTGCTTTCCCATTCATTATCTAATTTTTTCCCCCTCACAACTACTCTGTAAAGCAGACAAGGCAGGAATAATTATCCTTACTTTCGGGATGAAAAGGCTGAAGAGCAAAGTAGTTAACTAATGCTTCTAATAGTCACCCCATTAATAAGTAGGAAAGCCAAGAACCAATCCTGGCTTCCCTCAGAATGCAGTCTTTCTCTCAAGATTAAGAAAATGAAACTCAGAGGTCGTAAACTTCCTGGCCTCACAATGGCTAGTCTCCACAGCACACTGAGCTGGAATTCCTTCCCCCATCGACCCCAATTCCCTGCCTCCTGAAGCCATTTACTTACTCAAGCACCCATAGCCGGCCATCCAAAGCGATTTATCTTTCTGACTCCTTCCACTCCTCACTCAAGGCCCTCCAGACTTTTTTCCAGTAGCTACCTCTTCCTCCAGCCCCAGGGACTTTGCACTGGCTGTAAATGTTTTCTCTGCCCAGAACAGGCTTTGTCTTCACCCTTTCCCTTTGTCATGTTAACTGGTACTCATTCTTACAATCCCAGTTCTAAGGGCAGTTTTAGGGTCAACCTCCTTAAGCTTTTAGAGTAGGTTAACATCTCTGGATACATCCTCATAATATCCTTTGATTTCCACAGTTGGCAATTTATACTGTTTTGGGTAGTAAGTCATTGAAGGCTACCTCTTTCTACCCCTCCCCCCACCATTATGTGACAATTCCATGGGGACTAGAATAGCATCTCTTTTGCTCACCCATACCTAGCATGGTCCTATGACATCATGGGGCCCAGCAAATACTGGAGGAATTCATGAATGCATTCGTGCGTGTATGCATCAATGAAATAACGTAGCGACTCTTTAGGTAGGCAGGCCATTACATCAAGGACTGCCCCTTCAAGTCAGCCGGGGGGACAACATGGCAATACTAGACCGCATCTTTCCACCTCCTCCATCTCCACGCCAAGCCCAACAAATGAGTAGAGGGTCCTTACGGTAAAAATGTTGCATTCCTGCCTCTAACAAATCCGTTTCCAATCCTGACTGCAAAGCACCCTGTACCTCCCAGGAAACCCTTCCATTTCATGGGCTGGAGTGGATGGCATTTCTCACCTCCTTGCACGTTCAGCTCTGCTGACAGATTTGCTGAGAAAGAGCCACCGTCGCCCCCTGCCAGGTGACCTGCTGTGGCCCAGGGACACTGGACACTGCTGTGTAGACCATCGCTCCCGCACTGGGTCCATCTCCCCCCACAGCCGAGATCAGTGGGGACAACTGCTCCACATATCAGTGGATCACAAATAGGTTCACATGTTATATGTTCTTGACAGAGTTATTTGGACAATGGTTTGAAAGAGACGTGCCCGTCTCTGATTTCCCAGGCCTGACTTATCCTGCCAGCCCGATTGGCTGCTTTTGCATTTCCAATGTGGCAGCCGAGATTCCCAGCATCATCTCACTCCTGGAAAGAAGGGGAACGGCATGAAGCTTCAGGAAGTTAGACCACCAAGTGCAGATGCCCCTCTCCGTTACTCGTGCCCCCCCCCCCTGACTTTTAATGCACATTAGGTTTGTTTATTCCCTATGTTTCTGCCAACCAGTTAGCTGGATGTACACCGTAATTGAAAAATAAAATGGTTTTTTAAAAAGTCTGAGGCAAGCCAAATGGTAACAATAGCCATAAAAATACTTTAGTAGAGAGGCTAGGATTTTAAAGAACCCACCAGGGAATCCTGTAGTTGTCCGAATAGCTAGCTTCAATTATAGCAGCTTTGTTTGCTGAGGTTTTTTAAAAACAAACACTTGCCCACTAGGAACCTCAGTGTCTCACCTGTCTTGCTCTATCCTTGTCAGCAAGCACACAAGGAGTGCATGGTTGGAAAAAATATTTTGGTCCTGGTTACAGTTTAGGGGGAAGACAATATAGGCAATGAGGTCTGGGCATTCTGAGTGAGGAACTTACACATGGGGTGTTTAGGAAAATCTAATGGAGAGTGTGCAGCAAGGACTTCTCCTGGGAGTTCATTTTTTAAAAAAACAAAACATTTTCCTTTTCAATTATAGTGTACGTTCAGCTATCTAGTTGGCCACATCTCCATAGAGGACACAGAAAAACATATTCCAGCCTCAACACAGACACTCACATATAACATGGGAACACGTCTTACGGGTAAATTTGGTTAATTGAAAAGTTTGGGTGGCGAGTCTCAACACACCTTCCCGCCCGGCAACTTCCCAGCAACCAGATCCTTGGACTTCCCTCACAGCATGGCCCCCAAATGCCAGTCCTTGCTCCCACCTCAAGCGAAGAAACCCCAAGTGCCTCCAGCCCCTAAGCCAGAGAAGAGGCCGACCCCTCAGGATGTGCCAAAGGGAGAAAAAGAATAGCAAGAAGCGACTGAACATATTGATGAAGTACAAAATGAAATAGGCAGGCTTAATGAACAAGCCAGTGAAAAGAGTTTGAAAGTAGAACAGAAATATAACAAACTCTGCCAACCATTTTTTCAGAAGAGGTCAGAATTGATCACCAAAATCCCAGATTTTTGGGTAACATTTGTCAGCCATCCACCAGCGACTGCACTGCTTAGGGGAGAGGATGACGAGGCCCTGCATTATTTGACAAGAGTTGAAGTGACAGAATTTGAAGATATTAAATCAGGTTACAGAATAGATTTTTATTTTGTTTTATTGCTTAAGGTATTACAACGAATGTTAGATAGGTCTCCATTTTTTTCCCTTGACCTTCCCCCCTCCTCCCCTACCCCCCAGTGTCCCATGTCCATTTAGATTTTTATTCTGATGAAAATCCTTACTTCGAAAATAAAGTTCTCTCTAAAGAGTTTCATCTGAATGAGAGTGGTGATCCATCTTCAAAGTCCGCTGAAATCAAATGGAAATCTGGAAAGGATTTTTTTTTTAACATATTTTATTGATTTTTTTTTTACAGAGAAGAAGGGAGAGGGATAGAGAGTTAGAAACATCGATGAGAGAGAAACACCGATCAGCTGCCTCCTGCACACTCCCCACTGGGGATGTGCCCGCAACCAAGGTACATGCCCTTGACCGGAATTGAACCTGGGATCCTTCAGTCCTCAGGCCAATGCTTTATCCACTGAGCCAAACCGGTTAGGGCAAAATCTGGAAAGGATATGATGAAACGTTCAAGTCAAACACAGAATAAAGCCAGCAGGAAGAGATAGCATTAGGAACCAGAAAGCTTCTTTACCTGGTTCACTGACCATTCTGATGCAGGTGCAGATGAGTTGGGAGAAGTCATCAAAGATGACATTTGACCAAATCCATTACAGTACTTCTTGGTTCCTGACATGGATGATGAAGAAGAGGAAGGGGAAGAAGATGATGATGATGAAGAAGAGAAAGGGTTGGAAGATATTGATGAAGAAGGGGATGAGGATGAAGATGATGATGAGGGGGAAGAAGGAGAGGAAGATGAAGGAGAAGATGACTGATGAACACTGATGAATTCCAACCTTTTTAAATTTTCTCCAGTCCCTGGGAGCAAGTTGCAATCTTTTTTTTCTTTTGCCTTCCCTCCTCTTGTGCTCAGTCAACCTGTTTTTTGGGTCTCTTTTCTCTCCTTTACACCATGGTTCTCACCTTATTTGAGGGGGATGTACCTTGAGCAGAATACAGTGGGAAAAGAATCTTTGCCCCTTTCTGTTTCAAATTCATTTTTATCGCTAAAAAAAAGAAAAAGAAAAAAAAGGAAAAAGAAAAAAAGAGAAAAGTTTGAGTGGCATAATGATAGTAATAATAAGAATAATAATAATAGGCAAGGTAGTCAGATAGGGCTAGACTAATCAGCCTTGAATATTGGACTAATGCATTTGAAATTGGTTCTAAACTATGAGGCCATCAACATTAATTCGAGGGGTGGCTGGTGTGCATTTCAGTGAGGTACCTCTCTGAATGAGGGCAGGCTTTCTTTACCTTGTCTGTGCCTTCTGAGCATCCACATAAGAACCAGAGTACCGCTGGTTCAAGCATCTTTCGTTAATAATCCTTGAACATATAATATTGTGAAGTCATCAGACAAGAAACTAATTGAAAATTCACATATCCCCACTATGGGGTGACCCATGTACCCCAGTCTTTGAAGCCAGGAATGTAAGTAAATATGTAACCAATAAACTGAAAATAGTATGCAGACATCCCAGGAAGTGTTGGAGACTTTCTTACTAAGAAATTTGTGAAACAAATAAGACTCACTGACCTGAGGGTTCATATCCCTCACCTTCTCTTAAGGGAAATACCCTTGCCCAGGCCTGTCAAGCTCATCTTTCATCTTCTTGACTTGGGATAATCTGGGGAGCCTTGTAGGTACCTACTGACCCACATTCCCTGAGAGCCCTCGGAGTGAGTTGATTGTTTCCTTGCATCAGAGATAAAACAGAATCTGATGCAGAGATCAGCTCCCTATCCAGCTTGCAATTGAAGTGTGTAAGTAAAGACTTCCTCCACTAGAATCCTAAACTCTAGCTGCATTCCCGCCGACCCTCCCCCCACCCGCCGCCCCACCGCACGTAACCCCTGTGCAAGCCTGGACAATGCTGACATTTAATTAGGTATGTTCCCCAATGTGAGATCCAGCTCTCAGTGAAGGCCCAGGGAATTGCTTACTTTCTGGACAGGACCACAGCAAAGGGGAGAGGGTGGAGGAAGGGAGAGGGTGGAGGAAGGGGGAGGGTGGGCGGGGATATTGCTTGGAGCTTGGAAAGAGTAGTGGCCAGGAGCTAGTGTGGAGATGGAGACTGCACAGGTGACAGGCCCCTCTCCCCACCGCTCAGAAGCCTTTGCTTACTCCCTGGGTCACACTCTCAAAAGTCTTTCCTGTCCACACCCCTTGGTTTTGCTTTTAATCACTTGAGGGCCCCTTGTGTGTTGTTAGCTATGCAAATAGTATCCTATGGAGACGGGGATGGCAGTAACATTATGCCCAGTGGGTGGGATCCTGCAAGTGGACACATCCCAGCCAGGAATTACTCCATGAGGATCTGAATTACATTTAGGCTAAGAGGGTTTCAAAGAAGAAATAGATGGCAGTGCTTCATCTTTATTTAGTCTTTAGTTATTGAATTTTGCACAATTACAGAGGGTTTTGTTAATTTGATGAGCCCACATCAGATTTTCTTCTTATTTTTTTTTTAACTTGCTGAATAGTTTTAAAAGACCTCTTCTGTTCTTGAAAGGTGAAAGGATATATTTCCTAAAAGAAACAGGAGCTCAAAACATCTTGCTAGGAATGTGGGAGTCAACTCTCAGGAAAGTATTGGGTTGCTGGAAAGTGATCATGAAATTGGGTTCTTCATAAACAAAGTCCTTCTGTAATCACAGAAAAAGTTACTTGGAAACCAGTACCCCGGGTGTGCCTAAAGTTAATCTCATTACAAAGGACTCCAATCTACACCTGCAGTTGAGTCTGCGTAATCTGTGGGGTTTCCATCATCTATCATATTTCTGTCCAGATACCTGCTAGGCACTTTTTGACCATTCCTAAGACACTCGTGTCCAACTATGGTGAATATGCCAAGAAAATTTATAAAAATGAAGATACCGATTTTTAAAAGAATGATTCTTAAGATAGCAAATTCAGAAAAAGCATGATGCTTCTTTGGCTTCTGGTTTCATTTGTTCTATCACAAAATTGCAAAGGAAAATGGAACGTGTCAGAATTTATACACGATACGTTTATATTATGTAATCAGGTTTTGCTGATTAAGCCAGGAGGAAATGCTGATGGGAATAAGGATTTGATCATGTGAATAAGGTTGAGTTTTTTAGGGGAATGAGGGCTCAGAGATTAAAAGAATGAAAGGAGGACGTCGGGAAGAATGGACCTGCACAGAGAGGCAGAGACACATGTGCACATGTGATTATGATGGAGAGGTGGATTTTACTTCCATTCTGAAAGGTGTGAGAGAAACATAGAAGCGAAATGGATCTCACCAGTCTTTAATGGGTGCACAATGTGATTCTAAATTTTCAGGTTGCATCACAAAGGAACTAATATATATTAAAAACATTTCATTTATTCTTAATAATTCCTAAGTTTATCCAGGATACTCTACATTAGTAGAGTCTCATTGCTAAGTTATGTAACAAAGGTATTTGGAGGAAAAAATGAGATTGAGTTACTTTATTGTAAACTATAGGGCCTGGTGCATGAATTTGTGCACGGGTAAGAGCCTCGGCCTGGCCAGCGATTGAGACCTATCAGGGGGCTGGCTGGCCTGGGAGAGGGACTCTGGGAGGTTGACTAGCCAACCAACATCACCCATGGGGGGGGGCGGGAGGTCAGCCAGCCTGGGGGAGGGATTGCAGGAGGTTGGTCAGTTGCGGGGGGAGAGTCACGGGAAGTTGGCTGGCTGTGGGAGCACACTGATCACTCGGAGTGTGTGTGGGCAGGAAGTTCCTGCATCAAGTGTCTGCCCCGTGGTGGTCAGCGCGTGTCATAACAACTGGTCATTCAGGTTGTTCTGGTCGCTTTTATATATATAGACTAGTGGCCCGGTGCATGAAATTTATGCACGGGGGCGGGGGGTGCGCAGAGGATGTCCCTCAGCCTGGCCTGCACCCTCTCCAATCTGGGACTCCTTGAAGGATGTCGGACATCCCTCTCACAATCCAGGACCGCTGGCTTCTAACCTCACCTGCCTGCCTGCCTGATCACCTCTAACCACTCTGTCTGCTGGCCTGCTTATCAACCCCAACCCCACCAGCCTGCTTGCCCTCAACTGCCTCCCCCCCACCGGCCTGATCACCCCCAACTGCCCTCCCCTCCTGGCCTGATCACCCCTAACCACCTCTGCCTCGGCCCCACCACCATGGCTTTGTCTGGAAGGATGTCCAGAAGGTCTCCCAGTTTAATTAGCATATTACCCTTTATTAGTATAGATTAGAGGCCCAGTGCACTCGGTGGGGGGAAGGCAGTCCCTCAGCTGGCCTAAGCCATCTCACAGTCTGGGACCCCTCAGGGGATGTTCACCTGATGGCTTAGGCCCGCTCCCAGGGGGATTAGGCTTAAGCTGGCAGTCAGACATCCCTCTGCCAGCCCGGGAGCCCTCCAACGGGGAGCAGGCCTAAGCTACAGTCAGACATCCTTAGTGCTGCTGAGAGGTAGGAGAGGCTCCCACCACCACCGCTGTACTGGCAGCTGTGAGCCTGGCTTGTGGCTGAGCAGAGCTCCCCCTGTGGAAAAGCACTGACCATCACCAGGGGGCAGCTCCTGCATTGAGCATCTGCCCCCTGGTGGTCAGTGTGTGTCATAGTGACCAGTCATTCCCAGTTGTTCTGTGATAGGGTCAATTTGCATATTACCCTTTTATTATATAGGATTGCACATATGGTAAAAAATGCAGTTCACCATAATATTTTAGCAAATCAAAAAGTTTATCATGCTAACTTGAGAAAAGTATCTTGGAATTGGAATGATGCCTTCCTCAGTTCTCATTTTCAAGGAGCTCCCAGAGACAAAACAGACATGAAATCTTCCTCTGTTCACTGTTTAACTCACCATTGCTCTCCACATTGTCGCACTGGTCTTCCAAGACTGAATATCACAAACCTACTGATAAATGCTTATTTAATTATTAAACTCTTATTGAATTATTAAATTTTAAGTCTCCAAGTTTTCAAATATCAATGCTCCCCATTCAAAATAAATTTCCTCTTTTTTGTTTTGAAAAATTTATGGGATTTAATTTTTTAAAAGTTTTCATTTATTTTACTGGATTGAGCTACACTGAGCTACATTGAAAAGTTTGTATTTTAATTTATTAAACATGGAATATAAAAATCTAGTTCTACATCATTTTATTTCTATTAGCAAACATTTTAAACAACATTTTGCAGTTGATGGGACAACCTTAAAGGCCTGGTTTTACTGGAATTTTTGCTTTTAGAGTTTTTGCCTGGAATAAGGTATTTTTTCTTTTTATTCTTCAGGAAACATAGCCTGCCACCATTTAAAATGAAAATGGAAAAAAGAAATAGCATTCTGTTGAATATTTCCAAGTCTGCAAATTTGCCAGCAGCTTCTAAAGAGTTGCAGCAGAGAGCTCAGGGCTGGCCCTACGTAATTATTCCCAGGATGACGTTGTGTCTGAGAACGCACTGCCAATTTATAGTCTCAAAGATCTTTTTGGGGGTTAATGAATAAGGATAATTATGGGGCTTTTCCATTTTCTGATGATCAGTTTGCTCTCTGTAATTATGCAGTTCCTTTTTTATTCCTCTCCTTAGCACCTACATTCAGATCTTGAATGTAAAATTTCTTTTCACAAGTAGTAGGATAAGTCTTAAGATGCATAGAAGAAAGGAGAACTAGATAATCACTAAACTGCATTTGTTTTTTTTTAAATATTTTATTGATTTTTTTTACAGAGAGGAAGGGAGAGGGATAGAGAGTTAGAAACATCGATGAGAGTGAGAGAGAAACATCGATCAGCTGCCTCCTGCACACTCCCCACTGGGGATGTGCCCACAACCAAGGTACATGTCCTTGACCAGAATTGAACCTGAGATCCTTGAGTCTGCCCTATTCACTGAGCCAACCAGTCAGGGCACTAAACTCCATTTGAAGATAGCAACATACAAGGTCATCTGTGGCTAAAAATCTTTTCCCTCCAAATTTGTGTTTGTTCACTGAGCCGCCCATTTCTCTTCTCCACCCATACACTCCCCATGTGAATAAGGTCCTACTACCTTATCTGGTTGAGTAGGAGAAGGATTGGGACCCAGGAACACAATAGGAGGCACCGTTCACTGGTCCTCTGCTCTGCCCAACACTCCAGGGGCCTGTGTTTCTGGTGTCCATTGCTGAAACATCTAACTTACCATTTTTTTCATGTTTTCCTTTAAAAAAGATTAGATGATAGATAGGTAGGTAGGTAGGTAGGTAGATAGATAGAGGAGGAAATTCACATCTTGGTCTTCATCACAACATTTGTAAAACTGAGCTTGCCCCATCATGGCCGCAATAAATTTTCACAGTACAGAATTTTCTAGAAAAAACTTGGGTGGGCATTCTAAGGCCATTGCACAGGATCTACTCTTATTCATGCATTCACACAATGTACCTGGGACGTATAGCTCCTTGTTCCCCTGTGCCTCCAAATTCCTGCTCTACTCCTCACGTCTATACAACTTCGGCCTCAGTACCTAAAGCCTAGTTTCCTGATGAGCCTTAGGGCACCACACAATCCTGTTCCAGCACCAGCAAACTTACCCCAGGACAACAATAGTGAATGAGAAGTGGTTGGCAGAGCTGGGACATGAAGGTGTTCAAAACCTGTAGCAACATTCATGTGTTTAGCAACTTGTATGGATTTGTTGTAAAAGAGCAGAAGGGCGAACGAATGGGAGGACATGCTTGAGCCCTCTGTCATTAGTTTATTGTTTACATTTTTTTATTAATTTCATTTTCCATGGGTAAAAGTAGTCTTATAGTCACCCCAGTTCTTTTATTATTTTCAGTAGAGCATTCATGGCGTTGAATTCTTACAGGGCGGCAAAAGTGTTTTCTATCTATCCTTTCTTTCATAAAGAAGGAAGAGGGGGAGGACCAAGGGAGGAGGGGAGCGGAGAGGTGGGGAGTAATTCCTTCTTTTATTTTTGTCTGGAAAGTTACCCAGAAGCAGCTGCAAGTGAAAGGGAAGGAGCGAACTGGAGGCCACAAGACGAACTTCACTAAGGGAATGTCTTTTGCCTAAAGCGGTGTTTAAGAACATTTGAATTGATATGCCTTAAATGTGCACCGCATGCTCACAGCTCTGAGCTGCTGAACCTTTTCTATTTCACTTATTTAATTTTTTACCAGCTTGGCTCAGCCCCTGAAAGCATTTAAATTTGAGATGCTTGATTTGAGATGCTTGGTCTACATGAACTCCTCACACTGTGCCTTTAAAGAGATGCTATTGGTATTTAGGACGGGACAACTCTGTTGTGCAGAACTGTCCCCATGTGCCAGGGAGTTTAGTGACCCTGGCACCCAAACACCAGTAGACTCCCCTTCCCATAGTGACCATTCAAACCCACCCCAACTCTCTCTCTCTCTCTCTCTCTCTCTCTCTCTCTCTCTCTCTCTCTCTCTCTCTCTCCCAAATGATTCTCAGGGGCATATACTACCCTTAGGGAGAATTTTTAGACGTAAAACTTTTGACAATAGAGTTGCAAGTAGCCCCTCCCCCTAACACATCTCATACAGAGAAAGCAGCTAAAAACAAAAACACAAAACTAACTACATTTCAAAACCTTCCAAATGTATTCTCTATTATGAACTTGAAAACAAAGCTAATTTTGAGGCAGAAGCATAAAGTGTTCAGTGTTGCTTGATTTCAGTGCAATACAATTAAGAATGCTCTCTGTTACAACGATGCCCAGCCATCTGTATAAAATAATACCGGATTGTTTAACCAACATGAATTAACTTTAAAAGTTTCAAGGTCTGGAAAATTTTTTCCTGCAAACATCTGCGTTTACAAAGCATGTAAACATACATCTTAGTTAACTATACTGGTCAGAATTGAGGAAATGTAGGCAATTAGAGGAATAGAAAAAAGGATGATGGTGAGCTGTTTGCACTACTCATTTTCACTCATTTCTGTTACCCAGGCACATTGCTGTCATCCTTTTTGCCTCTCTTGGTGCCCCTACTCTGTCTTCTAGGTCTGGCTGGTATCTCGGGTCCCCCTCCCCTGCTGGGGCCTTCCTTACCAGCAGGAAATGGGGCTCTTTGAGAAGGTCAGATGCCCCCACTCTGCTAGTATGCTACCAAGCAGGATAACCCTTCACCACACTGTCCCTGAGAGATAATGAATTTGCACTCGCTTCCTGGACATCGGCTACTAGGGAGGGGAATTTCAGACACTGTGTGGCAGGCCAACAACGAGATACTCTCAAGTAGCAGGATTTCCAGGTGGCCTCGAGTTCTCTACCTACTTAGAGGTCCAACTCAGCTAGAAACTAGTCATCACGGACCTTTCTTACTTCATTTTTCACTCTTTGAGGTCAGCACAGCTTCTTAATTTTAAATCTTCCACATAATTAGAGGCTTCAGAGAAAGGAGCACCAACACCATCTAGACTCTGATCGCACTCCTAGTGGAGAGAGTTGAAGACACAGGCCATCCTACCACACACGCACTTATGAACGTACATGGTTTGGTTTTCTGTCTTCCCTATGGGAGACCCTACATAAGTCTCTTCTCTTAGCCTAATCCAGTGGTTCTCAACCCTTTGGCCCTTTAAATATAGCTCCTCATGTTGTGACCCAACCGTAAAATTAATTTTGTTGCTACTTCATAACTGTAATGTTGCTACTGTTATGAATCGTAATGTAAATATCTGATATGCAGATTGGTCTTAGGTGACCCCTGGGAAAGGGTCGTTCGACTGCCAAAGGGGTTGCGACCTACAGGTTGAGAACCACTGGCCTAATCTCTTTATCACAGTTAGATTTTAGGTCACTGTCAAACCGAATTGGAAATTGAAATCGCTTTTTTCAAAAACAAAAACAAAGGGATACACGCCACCTGTGTTTTTCCCGAGGAGCTCCTGTAACCCAGGGGGCATAAGAGTTCTGATCTTGTGTGATCATCAACTCAGTCCAGCCGTCATCAGCCTCATAAATGTTATCACCCAAAGTCATAAAATGAAAGCAAGGTGTAGCCCAGCCTTTTAACTCTGTAACCTTTGCCAGCATTAACTCCCATATGTGCAGAGCGGATTGGAGATCCTGAAATGTGGTTGCCCTGCCTTTCCAGCTGGGTGAGTGCGACACACCCCAGAACTGGAACACACAGTGCCGGGTTCAAAATTTGCTCTGCCACGTGCAGCTGTGTGACCCTGAGCAAGTCGCTGAAGCCATGACCTTGCATGAGACTTAAGGATGATAGTCTACCTTACCAGGTCTCTAAGAAGAATAAATGAGACGCCATGGGAGACACTCAGTGATCTCAAAAAGCAAAAGCATTTCCTCCAAGGCAATCTAATTGATAGACCCAATCTTATTTGAGAAAGAAAGAGGGATGATTTGAGGGCTAGGCTGGGTCTAGGCTGGTTGCCCTCAGACCCTCCTTGCCCCTTTCCTGCTCAGCATCCCAGGACCACGGCAGTGGCAGGGAGCACTCCCCTGCAGGCTGTCCCAAGCCCTCTGTCAGCTGGGTTCAACCCATGGAAGGCACTGGACTGGAGGGTGAAGGAAGGAAGACATTAGGGTACCCCCTCCCAAGTCCGGTGTAAGGCAGTGCCCTCTTCTCCAGCTCCCACAGGCAGGCGGCTTCCATCAGGAGCCTCTCCCCCTGCCCCTCCATCCTGTGCGGCGGGCTTTCTGCTCCTGTTCATTTCTGTCCTGCCTCACTGTCTTCTCTTGGATTCTTGGCTTTTCCATCACTTGTGGAGCCGATTCCTTGCATTACAGTTTCTCTTTTATTAATACTCTTAGTGGTTTTGTTTCCTTCTTTTGACCTTGACTGATATTAGTGTTAACATTAAGAAGACCGCTCAGCAAAAGAGCTTTCCCGATACTGGATGCACTAGAACGTCATAGTTGGCTACTTTTCCTCAAAGGGGAGGGTGGCACGTTACTGTTATGGAATGCTACATAACAGCATCTTCACAGCTCATGCTGTCCTCTCCTCCACCCTCGCAATCCCCCACCCGGCAAGCATTTCATATCCATTGTGAGTTAGGAGTTGGGCTGAGTGCTGGGCACACACGGGTAAACTAGATACACAGTGCCTCAGACCAGGTAATTCCAAGGTCATTCTCTCATGATCAGAGGGGCAGAGCACATTTATTTGGGAATCAGGTGGGTTAGGTGCCTAGCACTGTGGGTGACTCTCAGCATCAATAAGAAATTTCCTGTTCCTGTGTCCGCTTCCCACCTCCCACCTCATTCACACACTGAGGTGAAGCGCAGTGGGTTGAGCAGGAAATATAATCGCCATTCCCAAGATAACCAAAGTTCAGGACTAACATCTGCCTAAGGTGCGCAGAGTCTGTGGCTGGCGGTCAGATCACACCGCCTCCCTGGAAGTCATCTGCGCTAAGAAATGTGTGATTAGATCAGGGAGTAGAGTAGCAGAGAGAGTGTTTGCAAGAAGTCGGAACCCCCTTTCTCCCCCGTGGTCCCCAGCCCCATCTGTCAGACACACTCATCAGTCAGCTTCTTTGAGTGTCCAGTGAGGGCCAGCACCTAACTCTCAGGATTGAAAGAGACCAAGATGTGTTGTCCATGTGTGAGGCGTTCGTAGATGGGGTGCTGGGCAGGGTTGTGTGTGAGCGCCTGGAAAGGGTCTGATGGTGCCAGCTGAGCCTGCTTCCTGTCTGGGAAAGGAAACTGGCACCTGTGCGGTGGACATCACAGGCTATTACAAGACCAACGGAAACTTCGCTTTGAAGATGGCAAATGTCTGCTTTCGTCCCGTTGCAAATCGTCCATGGGAAACGTTGCCCAAGCATAACCTAGCCTCAGAGCTTTAGGTAATGCCAGTCAGTGGTGGAGACAAAATAAACTGTAGGCAGAACAGACGCGGTCTGTTGCAGGGCGAGAACTGGGCCACTGTGCGGCCCTCCTGCACAAAACCTTATTTGGTTTCAAATCTTTATGATAATTTCCATAACCATGGGCATGCATACACACAGATAAAGGGGGGGGAAACCAGCAACAAGAAAGGCTAATGGGTATCCAGGCTCCATTACGTGTGGGGTCGCCTGGGAGGCCTTTTCCGAGCACCATCATTCTTGCCACTTTCCAGGTGAAGGAAACGAGGCACAGAGAGGCAAGTGATTCCGTGGAGGCCACACAGCCAGTAACCGGTTCCGTTAACAGCCCGAGAGCCAGCAATGCAAACGGGCGGGCGTTCTTACGAACCACAAAACCTAAAGGAGTCCGAGGGCACACCGGACGCGCACGCCTGCCTTTGGAGCAGCGAGGTGTTAAGAAATCGCTCGGATGCCTGTGACCGGCGTCTCAGAGGCACTTTGGACCCGTCATAGTTTCATACCAGCTGTGCCTTTAAACACCCATCCGGCTGTTACAAAGGTTAGTCCTTGTGTCCTTGTCACTTTTCCCTTCTCTAAGCAAAGGTTCTTCGGTACATTAGCTCAGGTGTTGAGGGTAATGACGCCTGAGAAACGGTGAGCTTCCTTTCCGCCTCTTCTCTGCATCACCCACAGCTTCTGTGTTAACAGCAGCAAGTTGACTTGGAGAGATTTTTTTTGTGTGTGTGTGATTTTAAAGAAAAGCCCCTGATGATCCTGGAAAAGGAAGAACAGTGATGTGTCTGCAAAAACAGTAGCAGGAATTTTTTTTTTTTTGTAACTTCCCCCCCGGGGGCTGTAATTTGACTGCTCTGTTTGGCAAGGCTCCAGAGACAAGTCCAAGTGCTCAATCTCTTTCGCTTTCTCTCTCTCTCTCTTTCCTCCTTCCCACCTTTCTTGCCCCTGGGCCGAGGGGGGAGAGGGGGGAGAAGGGGGGCGGGCCGGGGACCCGCCGCTCCAGGCGCGCGGAGCCCGCATCTCGGCGCGGAGAGGGGCGGGCCGGGGCGCGGCCGGCGGCGGGGCGAGCGGAGGAGGAGGAGGAAGTCCGCGCGGAGCAGCGGTGCCGGGCGCTCGGCGGGCGCTGGAGCCGGAGCCGGAGCCGCAGCCGGCGCATCGCACGCAGCGCAGCGCGGACGCCGCTTCCCGGACCGGACCTGCGAGCGCGGCCCCGCGGCGGCCGCCCCTCCCCGGGTAAGCGCCCGCTCTGCCTTCACCCCGCGGTCCTCCCCGGCCGCTCGCCCGGAGCCCCGAAGGATGGGAAGGGGACCTAGGGACGCCCTGCCCGGAGCCCCCGGTCCGCAGGTGGAGGCGGCGGAGCGTGGTACCGGGTCCCGCTCCCCAGCGTGCTCCCTCCGGGGAGGGGACGGACCGGGTTGGGGGGCGCCTCCGCCGCCGGGACCGGGGCCCCGCCGCTGCCCGCCGCCGCCTGGAGGGGGCGACCCGCCGCCGCCGCCCGGCCCCGGGCTCCTGGCTGCGAACCCGGGCCCAGCGCCGGCCCGGCCCGGCCCGACCTGGCGGCCCCGCGCTGCACCCGCAAAGTGGGCTCCTCGGCGGAGCTCCTGCGTGCACCCCCGAGTGCTGCACACCCGGTTCCACCTCTCAGACAGGACGGCCCCGAAACGGGACCCGCCCGCCGGCCGCCTTAGGGCAACCCCCCCACCCCCGGCACCCGTCTGGGCGCCCGGCCCCCCGCTCGGGGGACCGAGGGCCGCCACGGGGTCGGAGGCCGGGCGCCCGGCGCGTCGGGCGTGGAGAGAGGTCCCTGCCTTTGTGGGTCCCGCCCCGCAGGTTGCCTAGGGGGTTGGGCGCGAGGGGGGTCGAAAGCCGATGGCCCCTTTGTCCCGGGGGTAAAGGGAACACCTGGTCTCCTCGGGGACTTGGCCGACCCTTCTGGCCGCTGAGGACCGCGGGGTCTGCGGGGCCGGCAGCGCGCCCCTCTTTGTGTCTGTCCCCCGATGAGCGTCTGGCTTTTAAACCAGGCGCATAAGGAGCGTCTTAGTTGGGAAAAGTCTTTCGCTGTTAAATTTCATCCCGTCCATTGGGAACCATGAGGTGAGAGACTTTTTACAAAGGCGCGGGGGGGGGGGGGTTGTTTGCAGAGCTCGTTGCATGAAGTTCTGGTCCTCGGCTCCCTCGGTACCACCCTCAGGTGGCCGCCGCTACTGCACATATTTTTTGAGTGTGAGTCCCCTGGGAGGCTGTGTCCAGCGGCCTCACAAAAGACACTGGATCCCAGAGGCAGAGTGGGTTTGGGGGTTTTCCGACAGATGGGCTTCAGCACTGCCTTGCGTTTCCTATTCAAACCAGAAGGAGACCAGAATGTTGACTTGGGTCCGACGTGGCGTGGAGCAGAATTGCAGGCCCAGCTCGGGCGGGTACCACTGTGAAAATGGTTATGGAGTGTTACGATCGGCATCTGCTGGCTCCCCGGTGTTCTCTAGTTGGCATGCTTTTCAAGGATGTAGTATAGTAAACGCTGTTAAAACATCTCCAAGCCCGTCGCTTCAAGGCAATAAGAAAACAGCATTGTAGCCCTGACCGGTTTGGCTCAGTGGATAGAGCTTCCGCCTGCGGACTGAAAGGTCCCAGGTTCGATTCCGGTCAAGGGCATGTACCTGGGTTGCAGGCACATCCCCAGTAGGAGCTGGCTGATCGATGTTTCTAACTTTCTATCCCTCTCCCTTCCTCTCTGTAAAAAATCAATAAAATATATTTTTTAAAAAAGAAGAAAAGAAAACTCCATTGTGACGTGGGCTTTGCCAGGTGAGACCCTGCAGGCTCCTCAGGTGACCTTGGCTACCTCCCTCATGAACGTGATTTATAGGAACCAGGTAGTTTCTAAAGCTTCATGCTCAGTCCTCCCCCCACCCCACACCATGTGGTATTTACTTTGTCTACAATGTTTAAGACTTAGATACAAAAGTAATGGTTTGATATATGACCCTCTGGCTTCCCAGGGCCACACTTTTCTTCTTGTCCGATTCCAGGCCCAGTATCTAAGCCGTCGGGCCACCTGAGGAAAGAAATGTCCCTCCCTGTTCCCCCCTTCCCCCCCCAGTTCTTCCATCTCCCTGGCTTCCTCCTCAGCAGGACGTCCCACAGCCATCGCTTCCTCTTTCCTCCTGTAGCTGCTCCCTGGACCCCCCTTCCGATGGATCTTCTGTCAGATTCATGCCCTAATCCTGCTTTTTCCTTGATCACCTTTTCCTGCTCATCTGCATCTTCCCCCGTGGGCACCAGCTTCCTGCAGCATCTTACTTAGGAATGATCGTTACCAAATCCAAGCTTAAATACTGGGAAATTCAACCTGTACTTCAAGAAGTTTAAAGGAGCCCTGACCAGTTTGGCTCAGTGGATAGAGCGTCGGCCTGTGGACAGAAAGGTCCCAGGTTCGATTCCGGTCAAAGGCATGTACCTTGGTTGCGGGCACATCCCCAGTGGGAGGTGTGCAGTTGGCAGCTGATCGATATTTCTCTCTCATCGATGTTTCTAACTCTCTATCCCTCTCCCTTCTTCTCTGTAAGAAATCAATAAAATATATTTGAAAAGAAAAGAAAACCTTTTTTTAAAAAAAGAAGCTTAAAGGATCACTTGTTAACAACCCAGTGGGAAGTGGCAAGCATTTTTCAAATCCAGGAATAGTCAGTACTGTTTTGTTCTCCTCCTGTGAGGATATGAGTTTTTAAAGTGATTTAATTAAGAATTAATGGTTTGTGGTCTAGCACATGAATATGGGAAATGCTTCAGCAGCAATGATGTCTTTTGAGGCCTTAATAAACTAAAAGCAATTCCTGGATCTCTACTCCGATTCCTCCTGGCTGCAATCCACTTTCTGAGGGTTTCTCACCCCTCCTGCCGATCATGGCTGGTAGTTGGTCTTTCAAACAGTTGTCATCTTTCAGTTCTCCTGGATGACCCAGGGAATAGTGACGCTGGGATGCAGGGTCCAGGCTAAGTCTCCAATTATCTACGTCAGCCCCAACCTCCTAAAGCTTTAGGGGAGTGCTGGCAGTGAGGACTGAGGGCTCTGGAAGGGGCCGGCCTAGGTGTGAAGTGTGCCTCTGCATCTCATTGGCACCAAGATCTTGAGCCCTGTAGGAAATTATTTAGACATAGATTAGTTTACAGTCAGGAAAATGTAACAGTCATAGCTGATTACTCCCTCTGGATTATCTCACCTTTGCTCATGTCTTCCTCTGTAATTTAGGAAATAATGACCTCTCTGGGTTCATGCCGAGCAGTGAGGATGATTAATGAAATAATCTGTAGAATTTGGCAGGCTGTGCGCTTTAAACACGATTGTTGTTGATCAACTGAGTCCCAGGAATGAGTGATTTTGCTGGAGGTTCCGCAGTTCTCCATCGGCTGAGCTGTGGTTTAACCCACGTTCACTTCTCTGTCCTCAACTGCACGACCTTGAAATATCGGCAGCATCGAGGCATATTTTTAATGAAATGCAATGCTTCACTCTTTCAGGAAAAAAACAATAATACTGTCCCTTTTGACTTAGGAAAAAAGTGGTTTCTAAGGCCAGATGCTCGTGCATTCAAGCAGGAATGGGAATGGAAACTTTTTCTAGACGGAGACCCTAAGCAGCCTTGTACGCATCGGCATCTGAAATAATAACGTTTCAGCAGCCTATCAACCTGCTGTGTACAATGAAAAGCTGACCCCAGTCAGCGGACGTCCAGAGCCCTGGGCATCTGTGCCAAGTAGAACTGACTGCGGGGCCAGCTTTCAAGTCATTAAGAGATGGTACGTGTTCCTCTTTCTATTGCCCACACTGACGGAAAGCAACGGGTACTTTAGCAAAGTTGGCAGAAGTGGAGCTCATCATCCCAGCCAGGGGGCCCGGGTTCCTTGTGGAATAACCGGGCCACGGGTCATCCAGAGGCTGCAGACATCTTCAAGTCTGCCTGGGTGGCTACCCCCAACCCCAACCCCCAAGTGACTAGGAGTTGACTGTGCTCTCTATCTGGAATAGTTTTCATGTTTGAGGCAGGTTTGAGTATCTTTTCAATCTGTGTACACAAGTTTACCAACAAATGTTTTTTCGATGAGGTACAAGACCGGTAAAAATACCCAAACCTGAACATCTTCTTCTGGTAAATATTGAATTACTGTTTGATGGGAAACTAAGGTTTGCTGGGTTCATGGAATGGAAAATCTACACCCCTCTACTTCTTTGTCCTTTCCAGTATCATCTTAGAGGAAGGCACCTTGGAAGGGTGCTAATGGTAGGTGAAGTTTTAAAAAGATTCCACTGGATGTCCTGACCTGATGGAAGGGGAGGCAGGGTTTTCACGGGTCTCTAATTAAAAAGGTTGCTTTGGTAAGTTTTAATAACTGGTGTGCTGCCGAGGCTACAGAGCCACTTAGCACTGGCATTGGGAAGGCCAAACCAGTACAGCATTTGCCCCGAAGCTAGCAGGTCCTTAAGTGTAAGAAGGACATCTTTCTAAAATATCCAAGACAACATTAAAATGGGAGTGAGTCTAGTAATCGCTCAAACTTTAGAATTCTCATAAGAGGAATTACTAATCAATAAATCACATGCCATGAGGTTAGCTCTCCTTATTGAAGTGGTAAAGGGACCTAGTTCTTTATGTGTCTGGTCTCATCGAGCACTTAAATGACCTATGTCTGAATACAGATGGGGGAGGGTGGCAAGCTCTAGGTCAAGGGCAGTGAACTCTTTCCCGAAAGAGCCAGATAGTGAGTATTTTAGGCTTTCTGGTCTGTCTGTCTCTCTCATAGAGTCTTCGATTGGGTGGGGAGCTGCTTGTTCGTTTGCAACCCTTCAAAAAGGTAAAAACCAGTCTGCTTGAGAGCCTGGGCTGTAGGATGGGTTTGTCCAGCTCTATTCTAAAGGAAACAGTTTATGTGTGTGATATCCTTCAGGATTTTCGTGGGACCCAAACTGACGATTTCACAGGCTCTAGCTGAGCTGAAGTGATACGGACTAACTTATAACCAAATCTCCTTTGTCACTCCTTTGGCCAGCCCGTCTTCTTCGTGCTCTCTTTGAGCTGGGTTAGAAGTCTCTAATAGACGGAGCAATCAGTTGATCTAGGAATGGCAGTGCCCAATTTCAACCTTCTTCCTTGAGTTAGATGTGAGTGGAGAGAGAGGCTCGGCTGGGATGGGATAAAGCCCACACTGAAATAGGTCATTGATGAAGATGGTTGAACACATGAAACGAAGTTCAGACCCCCCGCCCCCCTGAGCCTGGCACTCAGTGTTTTTGTACCTACTGTTCTTCTAGCCCCTCCCCAGGATACTCTACATCCCTATCATTCAACATAACTCCCAGAGCCCGAGGTGGGCTGCGCTCACTCTCACTGATGGAGGGATCCTTCCGTACAAGGTTGAAGTCTCCATCTCTTCCTTGGAACCTCTCCTCCTCTTATTGGGCAGAAATGTAGGCATCCCCACCTCTATGCTAACTCAGGACCTCATTCAGAAGGCACATGGAAATCAGGGGAATGTGGCCATCCAGTAGATGCATAGTACCTTCCAAGGGTGGGGAACAGCTCTCTCCCTCCCCCTAGCTTCAGGGATCTTGCTATACAGCTTTGGACCAGACGCAGAATTCGCACAGAACTCCCAGGGCCTGTATGTGGCACACAGTATAACAGTGCCTGTGTGTCTGGCTTTGGAGTTAGACTGAGCTGAGGTCTCGTCCTGGCTTCTCCATTTACCTGCTACAGGTCCCCTCATCTTTAAAGTCGCTAAGATAAATGACATTTTCCTTTGTAAAGCATTTGGCTCAGGGCCCGCCATGTAGTAATTGCTCAATAAATGGAAACTTTTCTTCATTCCAGAGCCGTTTATTGGCACCTACTATGCCTAGAATCATGCCTGATGCTGTGCTAGGCCAAGCAGTCAACACAAGAAGCGTGGCCTCCGCAGCGGGGTGATCAGCAGACTGGGAGAATGCAGGTGGTAGTTGGCCCACCTTAGCCTGGTGCTCTGGGAAGCCTCTCAGGCAGCATTTGATGGCGACTTTAATGAAATAGATGAGTCCCTGTTTCATCAAGTCTACGATACTTTAGAAATACACCTTTTCTTTGCTTTAATTACTCTCTCTTTTTTTTTTACATTCAGTATTATTTTGTGTTAATTTCAGGTGTACAGCATAGTGGTTAGACAATCATATACTTTACAAAGGTCATTTTTTTTTTAAATGTCCACAAAATTGGCATCACCTCTTTAAGGTGTGTCTGTACGTGGTGGGGGGAGAGCATTTCTTAGCATCAATAAAATGCATTCATATTTATGCTCAATAAATATTCATTAAATACACTTGTCTTACTCTATGGTTGCCTACAGGATTAGGCTCCAAAGGTTTATATTGTAACCAAGTTTGTTTGTTGAGTTGGACCTGGCGGAGAGTTAAGTAAAACAGTAAGTGCAACTATTGTAAGGCATTTGTGATCTGATGTGTTTTTCAAAGTGTAAAACATTCACTCTGGTCATTTGAATGAACAAAGTGCATTAGGGATCCTGTGGAAGTGAAACTGACCTACACATGCTTGGGTGAGAGTGCAGTTGGGTGCTTCTTGCAGCTGGATAATCCCTTTTGGCAGCTGTCTGCAGAGACGTGTGAATCCTAATGCACATAAATGCCTTCTGAAGGGCAATGAAAGCATGAGCTCAGAGCTCACTGCCTTCTGTTTTCTAGATTTAATTTCCTATAAATACTCCTCTCCCGGCATCTCAACGGGCTGGTGATCCCTCTGACCACGTAGGTCCTTTCTAACCATGGGAAAGGTGGTTTTAGAGCCAGCCTCCCTCTCTCCTCTGGAAAGGCTATGGATTTTCACGCTCCAAGCAGGGTTCTCTTCCAATATGTTCCCACCCTCCTCCCTGTTTCGAGGAAAATACCACTGACATCTTTGCTTTCTGACATCTAAGCTCCAAATCCTCCTCGAGATCTTTTTCTGCATCCCGTTTGGAGCCTATTGTCTCTCCCCCACTCCCCCTGTTGTCTGCGATTCTTTAACTCAGTTTCAGGTTGACTGAATGGGAGCTTGGACAATACTTGGCTATTTCTAGCTGTAATTAAGTGTGCTTTCATACTGTTTGATTTTAATTTCAACATGTCACCAGGTGCATGGTGAGTGTGCCCTTCCTAATGTCCTCCGAAATCTGTTTTTTGGGGGGCACTCTTCAGCTCCCCCCTACCCTCTCCCAACTCTGCGACTGAAGCCCCAGCCATGTTCCCTTCCTCCCCCTGTCTGGCTGGGAGGGTGGGAGGGGTCGGTCAGCCCTTGGCCAAGGAGGAAGTAAAGTACAGCCTTTTTTCTTCTAGAGCCACCTCCATCCTGCCTCCCCCGTCTCACGTGGCTGAAGTCCTCATGCTCTAGGCTGTCTTCAGAACCGTCTTCAGAACCGACAGCAACTCTAGCAGAAATCCCAGTCTTTGGGAACAGGCAGAGACAAAGGAAAGGCCATTGCGGGGGTGCATGCTCACCAGAGTCCAGCCTTAGGGTGATGGAAGGCTGTGCCCGACCAGCGACCTGTGGATTGGGGTAGAGGGGGTGGGCAAGCTGGGAGGCTGAGAGGAAGGGGTGGAGGGGCGATCCCAGTCCATCCCTGAGTGCAGCTTCCCATGGCTGGGTGATTACAGACAGTCCTCAAACACTGACATCTGCGCCTCTCTGATGTGCTGTGAGAGAGGAAAACTGTAATCTGGGGCATAAATATACGACACTGCTTTTGTTCCCTTCAACCTGTTATTAGTTTAAGCATCTGTGTTGTGCTAGAATATTATAGCTGCCTCAAATAAGGCCACGGGAGCTGGTCTGAAACAGCTTACAGTTGAAATATCCAGGCATCCCGCCCTTGAATCAACAAAATACATGAAGTATGAAACAAGGGTCAAAATCAGGAATATAGGACTGCTGAGTGGGTGTGAGAGGAGCATTCTGGGGCAAACACAGACTTTATGAATTAATTTTTGTAGAAGAAACCCTTCGCTTACATCATGTCTTGCCCATCCTGGATCTGAGTTTTTAGAGTTAGCTCCTTGCTAAGGATGATGAGGGTGGGGCTGTAAGGGTGTTGAGATGGTCAGGGAAGGAGCCGGAGATGTGGATGAGCTGCTAGGATTGGCTCTGATGAGGAAAGTGCTTGGGGAGATATTTAGACGCTTTTGGAATAGAGTGATAGAGGAAAATCTTGGTGGTCTTGGCTTTTCTCCACTTTTCTTCATTCTCTCTCTCTATAAGATACATGCTCATCTCCCCCTCTCCTATAACAGTTGTTGAGATTAAAGTCTAAGGAACGCCATTGAATCAGAATACTTAATGAAATCTGATCTTGAAACTAAAATGGCAAAGAAAGTAATGTGAAAATAAATTTCTGTGGCGTGTGGAAACCTGTGGCCCATGGGTGTACCCTATGGTAATGAAACATTTCCTTTAGCAACTTAGAAACCAGGTAACTTCCCAGAAGTGTCATGTAACACTCTTCTATTTTCTTTCTGTCTTTCTTTCCAGAACTTATCCTGACAGGAAAGAAAATATTATGAAATTGTAAAATTTGAGTTGCAATGAGCTCCATAATAGTAGTACCTTTCAAAATTCAAAATATCCCTGAGGAGCAAAGTAAGCTTTGTAATCTTTATGGATTATGACCCACCGTGTCAAGATGTGATACTGTCTACTCTAACCTACTACTTTCGTTTAAAAAATTTCCAAGTGGGAACTTAATAGGTATTTGTTTTAACTTCTTATAGAAATGAAAACGAAAACACATTTCTGTACTAGCTAATGACTTATGCTAAAAACTATTCTAAAAGTCTCCTTGGTTTTGGGTAACTAATATATGCAGAAAACACTGCACACATGTTCGGAAACATATACCGTGGTCTTGACTGAGAAAACTCTTACTTGGTACTTCAATATGCGTGATAGATGGAGCAAGACAAGCGGATGCTGTCTTTGCTTACTTGTTGCAGTATTAGTTAAAACACAGTGTCCAGACACTATGATGCTAATTATGGGGAGAACGGTGTGCATGGAAGAGGTAAGTCTGTTTTTCCAAGGTCTGTGTACTCAGAGTTAAAATGCAAGGATAGGCTGAAATTCAGCAATCTAGATATATTATTTGGAAGTTATTTGAAAATGCCAGCTAAAATGGGGACAAAGCTATAATAAAGATGTTATAGTTTTAAATGTGTAATGTATATCTATAGCACCTAGTATGCAATAACCCCTTTTATTATGTGTATGGGTGTCACCCTTAAGTTTTATTCCCTGTAACTAGACGGCAGGAACAATACCCAGTGGCAGGAGAAGGCCCTTCAGTCTCCTGAGGCACAAGTCGATAGTAAGAGCCTAATAATGGCCTTGCTCAGTGGTTGAGCATTGACCTCTGAACCAGGAGGTCGCAATTCAGTTCCCAGTCAGGGCACAGGCCCAAATTTCGGCCTTGATCCCCAATGTGGGGCGTGCAGGAGGCAGCCAATCAATGATTCTCTCTCATCATTGATATTTATCTCTCTCCCTCTTCCTTCCTCTCTGAAATCAATAAAAAATATATTTTTTACAAAGTCAATAGTAAGAGAGAGGGTAGAGAAACACATTTGTTGTTTGTTTCACTGTCGTGGAGACATAATGTTCATTACAGTTGGGAATTCATATTGCAATTAGTCATTCAACAAATATAATTTCCTAAGTTCTGGGATACAGTGATGAACAAAATAAGCGAGATCTGGAGGGCGGGGACTGTGTAATGAGAGCTTTAAAGAAAAGAAAATAGGGAAATTGGAGGGGGCACCCTCTTTGTCTGAATGGTCAGAAAGTCCATGCAAGCAGGTAACATTGAGCCAAGGTTTAAATAACAATGATCCTGAGAAGATCTGAGGAAAGAACATTCTAGGCAGAGAGAAAAAATGTATAGAGAGGAGTAAGCTCTGTGAGTTGGAGGAAAAGAAAGGCCATCGTGTGTGAACAGCACGATGGGAGATGAAGCTGGAGAGTGGCAGGGCCGGGACTGTGTCGGGTTATAGTACCAAAGGTCATACCATGGCTTAGAAGTGCCGTGCAAAGCCGCTGCTGGTGTTGATGCAGGAGAGGGACATGTCTGGTGAATGCTGCTTGTCACTCAGGTAGAGCAGTGGGGAAGCTATGGCAGTGGTCCAAAGAGGATGCCACAGAAGGTGTGGGGAGAGGCGGGTTGATTCAGCACTGGGACATCAGCAAGCCAATGCCTTGCAAGAAGGGATTGATGGGAATTCGGAAGCAGTGTGGCCACTCTTACTTGCTTTGTCCCACCTGCTTACCAGTCTCCATCCTTTGCTTCCATTGGCCTCTGTCCTTGGCCCTCTCAGGAAAGTGAATATGGTAGCACATGCCATGATGGATAAGCTCACTTCCCCACAGGCCCTCAGAGCCCAGCCCCTTTCTTCCAGCTCCTTAGCGGGCTCCTCTCCTCATTTCTAGTGCGTATGGTGTGGTACTTTCCATAACCATTCAGCTGTCTGCTTTCCCTCACTAGACTCTGAGCTCCTGAGTGCAAGTGGTTGAACAAAACAGTTATCTGTCTACTAGTTGAAATGAGCATCAAGAAATTTCGGCAAAAACCTCAGTTTTCAAAAATTAGTTGAAGAAAGGAAATTCCGAGTAGGTAGTTAAATATTTAAAAAAGAAGATGGAAGAGGAGGAGGATGAGGAGGAGGAAGAAGAGAATGAGGAGGAGGAGGAGGAAGAGGAAAGAGGAAAAATGAAAAAGGAGGAGATGAGAAGGAAATCAAAGGGGCTCTGACTTAACCCTTCATAAGGTTTCTTTAGAAAAGTGTTTTTGTTTAATCGATTTTCTGTAAGGGGAGTCCAGCAGCCGTTGCATTGGAAGTTGTATGGGCCTGCAGGAAATGCGGTGCTCTATAAATATTTATGTCCGTGGCCTGCCTTTCACTGGCTTGTAGAGCACTTGGAAACTCAACAGTGTTTATTCTGGAATAGAAGCAACTATCAGAGAAACTAGTGGTAAGAAATCTTTCTAATGTTCCAAGCCAGTTGAGTGACTGCTGTGCATTTCCAGACAGGATACCAGCCCCACGCCAGCCCTATTAACCTGCCTCCATTTGCTGGGGGTGGGCATGTCAGACTTTTGGTGGGTTGTGACTTTCCTCGTGTTCATCCTCATGTTCCCGGTAGAGAGCATATTCACAGGCACACCGTTGACCTTGGACCAATTGTCTGACTTGAAGTTTGGTCCAGTTCTCTGTTTCAACTGTGGAGTGGAATGGGGAGGGTTCACGTTCAGTGCTAGCTAGCGTGTGGGATTCGGGTGAAACCCTTAATTCTAGTTTACCAACTTAGAGCTCAGAAATAGAAAAGCAAGTTTAAGAAGTCTATATTTGTTATTCTCCTATTCAGAATTTAGCACTCTTACTGGAAAAAACACGCATATAGCCAAACCACATTGTTTAGTGTTGGTACAAAAATTGCTCTGTTATTTGTAAATTTAGTTTATTAAGACAGGTCTTCAAAGGATCCCTTCATAGTAAAAGGGGATGGATTCTGGTGGCGTAGTTTTAGTTACTATGGCTCTTGGAAAATATTAAAATAAAATTCCTCTTAGAATATCCTGATTTAAATTTTCTGGCTCAAATAGTGAGGGCCTATTGTGTTTCAAAATAAATCAAATGAAAAACTGGGCCATTGGCCTGTCTGAGCCTCCACTCTTATTACGTGCCTTCTGGGATTTATCTGTTGGCTTTTGCACAATTGATTCAAAGTCCCCACCCAGAATTGGATTCATAATCTCTATTTCCAGACCTACCTCTAACTTCCGAGGGTTGTTTTTCCCCCCTCCTTATCCAATTCTTAGCTAATAGCACCACAGTTCATTGGTCACTGCAAGCAACTTTCCTTCCTTGTCCAATCAGTTAGCAACAACTTCCTAAATGGCTCTCAATCTATAGTCACTTACTCATGCCTCCTTCTCAGCCTTTTGGACACTTATCTCTTGCCTTGACAAGTAGAATGATTGCTGAGCCAGCATGGATTGCTATGTCTGGAGCTCAAATCTGACCAGTGAATGCATTTTCATAGAGGCCCTTCTAATGGCTCAACCCCAAGGGAAGGTCAATGGTACAACTTAAGGTAAAGATAAAAGGCTTAATTAGAGAGCCTTTAACATTTCTCTGGTCACATTCCTCAGACCTCAGGTGCAATCCACAGGCAAACCCTGCAGGCTCTACCCCAAATGTGCAAGTCCCCCACTCCTCACAGTAGTCACTGCTCCTACTCGATCCAGTCCACTGCCTTCTCTCCCTGAATTAGTGCAGTTGGTTCCTCACTGGTCCCTTTGCTTAGACCCATGCCCCCGACTACCTCACAGCAGCCAAAGTGGCCCTGCATATGTTGGCTAATTCAGACTCCTCTATGGTTTCCTATCTCACACTGAGTCAAAAGCAAATCCACGGAATAGCCTCCAAGACTCTCCCCAGTCTGGCCCCTGCTATGCCCTCTGGCTCTGACCTCATCTGCTACTCCCCGAGTGCTCACTCTGCCTTGGCTGGCCAGCCTCTCTAGTTCCCCAGTATCCCCGACAAGCTCCAGCCTCCACGTGATTTCTGCCTGGAGCACTCTTCCCAGAGAGGAAAGCCTAATGGTCTCACTTGTTCCAGTTTCCTGCTCAAGTGTTCCCTTAGCAGAGAAGTCTTCCTGGTCATGCTTTATATGGCCTTGGCGAGCCATGTTCTTTTTACCCGACTTCAGTTTTATGTTGTAGCATTCGTAACAAAGAGTATATTTGTTTCTTGTCTGCTCTTCATGAGAAGAGAGAATTTGTGTTGTTCACACTGTATTTCCAATGTTTTAGAACAGTGCCCAGCACAGAGAAAACATAAATGTGTTTGTTTTTTTAATGAGTCACTAAATGCCCTAGGCAGCGGCCATTTCTTGCTTCTCTGTCAGGTAAGTTCTGGGGTGTGATGCTGTTATAGCGCCATGTTCCAGAATGAGATTAGCTTCCAACATGCTGCGTGTGGGGGGCGGATGGGCGGGTGGTGATGGTGGGAAGAGACGTGGTGAAGAACCTGCCCTAGGACTCCTTCCTCCATTCCTGTCCTCACACTCCTCGCTTCTGAAGAAGCGTCCTGGGAGTCACACTGGGCTTCTTCCTCTATCCAGTGCCATCTGCTCTCCAGCGCCATCCTACCCAGAAAAGTTTGCTCTTGGCTCATCCCCCGTATCTGCTTTATTCCCCCACAGGACCCACAGCACCAAACAACATCTCAAGTGGGCAGACATTCAGGAAATATCAAGTCACTGCTTGATATTTATGTCGTCTTTTATCCTTCATTTATTCAAATACTGCCTACCCATCACAGTAGGCAGTGTGATGTGACAATTAAACACTGGAGAGGACCACTTGGATTCAAGCTGGGTTCCACCACTTAGACTCTGCATGACCTTGAACAAGCTGTCCAGACTCTCTAACCTTCGGGCAGCATCTTACAGAGGAGGGCGACAGTACCCACTCCTGGGTTTATGATGAGGAACAAACCAATCATTCTTTACCATGTTGGCAAAACCTAGTTGTATCATATAGAAAAATTAAGGAAATGTTAGCCATTATTTTCATTGATGTTTCTTTAAAATTCACATCTTTCATAAAACTCAAATTCATCTCTTGTTTCTCAGAAAACTGTGTGTCCTTTAATTACCATTTCATTCAGCTTGGTGTGCACTAATGCCTAACGCTGATGCAGGTGATCAGCTCATGTCTTCTTAAATTATATGTAGAAAATAAAGAGTACAAGCATGCGGAAATATATTTATCCCCCTCCTGAGCATTTCCCATCTCCCTTCCCTGCTTTAGTTTTCTGCATAGATGTGTACCTGTCCGATAGACACACCATAAATTAATGTTTATCTTTTTAAGTTCCATGGAGGGAAGGATTCATCTTCTGATTAAGAAAATTTCTAAAATCAGAAGGAGAAGAACAGTATGATGAGCCCCGTGTACCCATCTTCCAGATTCAACAGTTATAAGCATTTTGCCAATCTTGTTTTATCTGTTTCCCCCATTGGTATTCCCTCCCCCACTATGGATATTAAAGGCAAATCTCAGGTGTGATTCTACTTAACCCATACATATTTCAATATGCATTTCCAACGGATCAGAACACATTCTTCCATATATTACCACACGATTAAAATGTCTCTTAGAAATAACATTAGTTCAGTAGTTCAGCTCTTACCTTTCTTATAGTCTACTTGTTAGAGTAGTGCTCTTTGGCCTGTTTTGTTTACTGCCACTTCACAAGTACACACAAGGCACTGCAGTATTTAAATGAGTGCGTGGCTGGGTTGTATTCTTAGGTCCACAAGTCTTAGCAATAGTGATTGTGATCTTGGGCTAATAAAAGAAAGCCCACTTGACTCACAAGGGAGCTGAGGCAGAGCTGTCTCATGTGTACAAGTGCTGTGGACCAAACACCAGTGTCTTTTATTGAGCAATTCCTTCCAGAGCTCTACCTTGAGGTGGGTTGCTTTGAACCTGCCTCTCTCACCTCAGAGGGATCAGAAATTCCTTTTCCCCTCCCCTCTTGAGCAGGAAATAAAAACCTCCTGGTTCATACTTTAGAGTTGAGTAATTGTCTTTTGAATATGAACTGTACTACCCATTCACTTCTTCAACCATATAATGGGGGAGGGGGATTGTAATTACTGTAACGGGTTGTTGAACATATAAAAACAGTCGGTAAACTGCTACATAGTGCTTGGCATTCAATAGCTGTTTAATGGACAGTTGTGATCTCTCTCTTGTCGTCAAGCCACTGCTGTTGGCAAGCTGCAAGGCGAGAGTTCCCAACACAGAAGGGAAGGCAAGGGGTGCCACGTGGAAGCTGGCCCTCAGCAGCATGGCCTCCCCAGGCCTCCTGCCTCTCTGTCCAGGCTGGCCCTTGGAGTTTCTCATTGTTGGTCTACTGGGGAAGGGGGAGCGGAGTTGTAGTTTTACTTCTAGGCAGCACACTGCCCCTCTGAGGGTTAATTTGAAGAGCTCTTACTGCTAATAATGAGATTTAAAGAAATCCTTATGGTCCTACCTTCTCTTTTGAGTAAACACTGGGGAACAATCGTTATGTGAAAATCGGGTTTTCTGCTAACCTGAACGGAAGGCTGGTTTACACGTAAGGTTCCTATCTCAGTGTGATGATTGTCAGGCACCCTGAGCTCCCTAATACACGTTGAGGTCACAACTCAATGTGTGAGGTAACACATTGGCAAATCATTTCTCCTAATTAGTTTAGACACAAAGTTAGTTTTCCTCTCATCTAATACGTGGACATGCCTTCCGGATTTCGTGTTTGAAGTCGTTGTCCTCTGTTTGTCGAGACCATACCTTGCTGTGAGGCCGCTTCGCCTGGTATTTCCGGTGAATGCAGCTTTGGATAACCTATAACCTCAGGAAAGCTCAGTCCCTTTCCACATCTCGGAGAGCTTCAGTTCAAAGCATTACATCCAACTCTGACAGCTATGTACAGAACACGCACAGTCAGCCTCTTCCGCGTTACAGGTCTGTGCTCGCTCCCCTCACACCGACCCCACAGTGCAGCCGAGTTCTCTGTTTGCTCTCGCAGCCCCCTTCACCCTCTGGAAGCTGGCATCTGATTTTTCCCTTTCCCCTCCATCACAGCCCCTTCTTTTTTCTGAATCTCCCCAGAGAAAAATCTTCTAATAGGTGTTTACTTCTCACAACAGGAAATATATAGAATTCACGCAAGCTAGAAATTCTTGTGAGAAGAATCAGACTGGGGAGGGGTCACAGTGGGTGAAGTCTGTTCTAAGGAATAAGTGGAAATTCTACATAAGGAATAAGGTGGCCGGAAGGGGTGGGGCTCTGGAGATCAGGGATGGGGAGAACGAAAGAAGGGCAGGGGGCAGGGGCCATGGTTAGGAAGCTTCACCTTCTGGGTCCCCGTTGGCCCCCTGTCCTGTGATTTCCTGCTGTGTGGCCCAAGGAGCGACACACCCTGGACTGCTGGCTGTGGTGGTGGAGGAAGTAGAGGAAGTAGTAGCTAACACTGACTGAGCACATACTAGACCAACCTTTGCATAGATTTACTCGTTTCATGCTCACGAGCACTTGGAACACGTGCAGTTGTTCCCATGTCATGGATGAGGACACCGAGCTATGGAAATGGTGAGGTAACGTATCCAAACACACCCAGCAAATCAAGGGCAGCATTGGGATCCGTGCCCAGCGGACTGGCTCCAGATCGCATGCTCATATGCACATGGTAGACGGTTCAGGGTGGGATTCATCTGAAAGTGTGGGGGAGGGGCGGGACACAGGACTCAGAGCTCTGAACAGGCCCCAGGCGAGTGGGCAGCGCTCAGCTCACAGGAACCCAGGCTCCTCCTCTCCTGTTGCCCTGAGAGATGGCATCTGAATTTTGGGCAGCCGTATACCTAGTTTAGTTAAAATTGAAGGTTGCGTTATTAGAAAAGAAAAGAATGGCTAGTTCCAGGACAACTCACTTGATCAGAGAAAAAAGGAGAAAAGGTGACATTCCAAGGTCAGTGGGCAGTCTGGAGTGAAGGAAGGTCAGAGTCACTGAGCTTGACCACTCCTGTGCCTTGCAAAGCTGTGGCTCAGGGCAGCTACTGGAGTCCTTGAGGGTTGGGCTGTCTTCTCTAAAGGAAAAAACATATCTAAAATGTTTAACACCTGGTGGGATGCCCTGCCGAAGTGAACACAAGTAAATATTACAAGTAAATATTCGATGTTAGTGTATGATTAACAACTGGGTATTTCCAGCAAACATGTCATTGGCGAGAGCTGTTTACAGACAGAGACAGAAGCAGTTTCTACTGGCAAGGAAACTTCTCAAGATACTAATCATCATAGGATGTCAATCATTCGTGGGGACATCAGGAAACACCTGAAAATTAATACGGTTTCTGGCCTCCTTCAGCTTAATGTCTTGTAAGAACTTGCTTTTCTGTCACAGGATTACTAATCAGACCCCACTTTTGGACTGAATTGATTAATCCAAGAAATGATTGAGGTTGCAAGATTCTTAATCTAATTTGATTTAAAAAACAAAACAAAACGTTGGTAAATGTTGAAGTCCTAGAATTAAAACCTCAGTTGACAGAGGGATGATTTAAATATTGTTGAGAGGATTAGAAAGAAAATGAACTTGGATAACAAAGACTTTTGCCAAGATTCAGAATTTGAAGTGTAACTGAGTTACATCGTATATTTTCAGAAATTGAAATTCTATGGATTTTCTTCTATTGCATGTTCCCAGAGAATGACAGGAAATCCTTTGTAACAGGGTATCCTGAGTTGGAGGGTTTGTTGAGTTAAAAAAACACACAACAACACTCATTTGGTGAAGATTAGAGACTCCGTCATGCTTCACTGGGCCTGAAGGGCAACCAGCACTTTAATCACACTTGTTTTCGAGGTGGCCCGGGGAAGAATTAAGGGACTTCCTCTTTAAAAAGATTCTGCTAAGGCAGCGCTTTTGTTCTCCACTTGAGTCAATGGAGTTGTCTTCTGCTGGAATTCCCAAATCTAACTTGATGTCCTAGTGTAATTTAAAAGGAATTCCATACACAATAATCAACCAGTTAATTACTAGTGTAACAAAATAAACTTGTACATAACATTTTTTTTTTTTTTTACTATTCAAAGGCAGGGGAATTGTAGAAGGCTGTCGATTAAGGTAATGAAGCTTTCAGAAGTACAAAACTCTAAATCTCCTTGGTATTGTTTCCCATGGAACTCGGTAAGGGTTGGGTCTCCTTTAAAGGTGTTTATCTCTCTCTCTGAGCTGCCCAGAATGTTAAGAGCAGTGATGCTGAGGGTGAATGGATAATAAAGCTTCCAACTGGTGAGAGTGAGGTTGTGAAGCTGAGCAGCAGAGAGCTCCCCAGGGCTCATAAGCGCAAAGGATTTCCTCCCATTCTCCCAGGACGCTTGACAGACAATCTATTGCAGCGTATTGATGGGCATATCAGCAAGCATTGTTCTGTGGAGGGCCTGGGGTGTGGGAACAGGTCTTAAGGAGCGAGGAAATACATGCAAACTCAGGGGTGATGAAAAGCTAACATGGCATGTGTGGGTAAATGTTTAACAACCTACTGGGGTGGGGGTGGGTGGGAACCTGTGTGTGTCTGTGCGCATGTGCGTGCGCCAGCGCACACACGACATGCATATACTCATATATACATATACGTTTATTATTGATTGTACTGACAAAAGGATGTATAGCACAGAATTGAAAATAGGAAAAATGAAAATTGCTTCTCATAGGATGCTTTTGTTGATGTTTGCTTAACTCATATTCATAACTGACCTATTCATAAGTGAATGTAGTTTTGACATGAATATTGTTAGATATTTTCTTTCACAAAAAAGACAAAAGTGAAAAAAAAAAAAGAAGACAAAAGTGAAACAGTGAAGAGGTCATCACTGACATGAGTGCCGCCTCTGCTGAACTGAAGGCCGCATGAATATTTGCTCATTTCTGTGCTAATTAGATGACATAAAAGCTACAGAAACAACACGCTTCACTCTGCACCTGCATTATTGACCCATCCTCCATCGCTCTCTTCGTCAGGAGGAGAACACAGCGAGCTTGCCCACTTTCATGGTGTAAATCTGCCCACTGCGGCCGCTTTCATGCTACCAGTGTGACACTGTGGATCGCAGAGGTGGGCGGCAATGGGCTGTAGCATTTCTCCCAGATGCACAGAGTAGATGCCAGTGACCCCAAGAGCACAGGTCACAGTAAAACACAGTGAAATAGTTCAGACATGGTGGTTCTGAGCATTTATAGCATTGTTTTTAGTACGATTTAGTTAATATTGTGCTATTTACATTTTTAAAAATGTATTTTATTGATTTTTTACAGAGAGGAAGGGAGAGGGATAGAGAGTTGGAAACATCGATCAGCTGCCCCCTGCACATCCCCCGCTGGGGATGTGCCCACAACCAAGGTACATGCCCTTGACCGAAATCGAACCTGGGACCCTTCAGTCCGCAGGCCGATGCTCTATCCATTGGGCCAAACCGGTTAGGGTGGATCGTAGACACTTTGATGCATGCTCACCTTTCTCAAAATCAAACCTTTGGAGAGAGTCATGTGCTTCAAGACCGGAAAAGGGGTTCAGAGGTCATCTCTGTTCCGTGCTCAGGGTTCCTTTATATAACAGCCTTGGCCCTCCTGCTCGTGCGTGTTAGCCTTTCCCACCTCCACGCATCCCTGCCCCTGCCCCTGCCCCATAAATGCCCTCACATTCTCGCACATTCTCCTCTTGCCTGCCCTTGGATAGGCTTGTGTTGTGTTTTTTTAAGCTTTCTCCATTCTTGCATTTGCTCATACCCACTACCCAGCTCAGCCCACAGAAGACCCTCAAATTCACACTCCCTTCCAGGACAGTTGAAGATGGGGAAAAGGGGTGTTTTTTTGGCACGTTTTCATTTGAATTAATTCAGTGTCAACTGCTTTATTCCTGATAGCCCCCAGGACCCTCCCAGCCCAGGGAGCCGCCACTGAGCAGGAGGAAGGTAGCTTAGGAGCAGGGGGGTGTGGAGGTCCCCGGGTGGCCGCCATGGGACAGGTGGAGGGTAAAGGAACTAAAATGCATGCTGTCTTCCACCAAACCAGAAGGAAGACATGTTCTTTTTGCTTTCTCCTTCCCACGTTACGCTGCCTCAGAGCTCCAGAGACCCAGGCTCCGAGTCACACTGCCCTGCTCCCCGCAGAAGCAGGTCCCGATGGCCCGCGCTAGGGTCTAGCTGGGAGCATGGGGCTTTCAGAAGACCCCCCACTTGCTGCTTGGACCACTTCTAGTTTTGGGGCACTCATTGATTTCTTTTTCCCAAAAGACACATTTGAAGTTCAGGAGGATGTTTTTGTACCATCAACACTCACATGTATGCTCCTGTGTTTCCTATATAAATGCCATGTTTGATTTGATCTCTGTCATCTTTATATTCTTATTGTGCTTATTTTTGCCTCTATTTTTATTTTTTTATTCTGAATATTTTCGCTGTGTTTATAATCTGAAAGGGTGTGTGTGTGGTGGGGGGGGGGGGGAGAAGATCCCAGTTTCAGGTTTGGTCATTAGGAATAATTCTAAACCTGGGCTCCTCAAAGTCCATGCTGGCCACAGGCAGGAAACCCCAGACACTGGGCAGCCAGACTGTGTCTCACCACAGAAAGATGCCCACCCTCAGTTCTGCCCCCTCTGGCCACACCTAGGCTCGACCTGCTGCGTCTTGATTGCACCGGAGATTGCTGTGGCCACCTGGCTGCCCCCTCCAGTATTTGTGCAAGTGCGGAAGGACTCTGCATAAAAACTCACTCCCCCCACACCCACTTAATCCAAGTGGGGTGAACGGGGCCAGTTGTGTGTTCTGTTTTGCTTGTTTTTTAAACTGCCAGATCTTTTTTGAGAGACTTAGCTATTTTTTAAAGTTGTCTAGACTCCTGCTGTGATGAGAGAGAGAAAGAGAGAGAGAGATTTGCTATTCCACTTATTTATGCATTCATTAGTTTCCTCTTTCCTCTTGTATGTGCCCCAATCAGGGATCAAACTCACAACCTTGGCGCATCAGGACGACGCTCTAACTAACTGAGCTACCCAGCCAGGGCCATGCCACTATTGGAGGGCCACTGGAAAATATGCCTGAGCTGTTCTGTCGCCACAGGAAATTGGAGACTTTTCCCTTCAAAAATATTTAGAGCTTTTCCCTGAAATCGCGATTAAAAATCAGCAAATGTTTGCTTCAGTCACTCCTACGTGCCTAAAAGTGTGTAAGGCCCTTTGATTGGACAGGAGTCCAAAGCGTGTGTGTGTGTGTGTGTTGGGGGGGGGAGTCCTACCGCTGCACCCGCCCCCTTCCCGGGAGAAAGACCCAGTCAGCCGCATTGTTTCAGCTGTCAGAGGGGCAGGAGCACTTCCTTTTGTGTCCAGCAGACACGGGGCTTCATTAGCATTTTGTTGTTGTTCTATAGGAAATGGGTGAGCAAGCTCTGTCATTTGTTAAGTGTCCTGTGTCACGGACACATTCTTGAAGTTTCACTTCTCTCCACCCCACACCTCACTCTGCTGTAATTTATCAGGTGACACTGAAGTCACATCTGATGTTATCGTGCCTGAAACCACACAGGTGCAGCCAGAAAGAGGAAAACAGATGGGGAGTTTTGTGTGTGTGGTTTTTTTTTTTTTTTTTTTCATTTTGCAAGTCAAATGACGTTGGGGGGGAAAACATGTCATAGTTTATGCTGCTGGGACAGGGACAGGAGCATTTTTGGGCCATACTTTAGGACACATAGCACCATCTGAAACATTCCTTAGGGAAAAGCATCAGCAAGGCACGCTGGGTTTTGCTCTTCGTCACACTTCCTCACCCCCTCACCACCACGTCAATCATTAGGTTTGGGATCAGCAGTCTTTAGAATCTGTTTAAGCCCTAACCAGTTTGGCTCAGTGGATAGAGCGTGGGCCTGCAGACTGAAAGGTCCCAGGTTCGATTCTGCTCAAGAGCATGTACCTTGGTTGCAGGTACATCCCCAGTAGAAGGTGTGCAGGAGACAGCTGATCAATGATGTTTCTCTCTCATCAATGTTTCTCACTCTCTATCTCTCTCCCTTCCTCTCTGTAAAACATCAATGAAATATATAGAATCTGTTTAAGGTCCCCATGTGGGTCCCTAAGACCCTTTTGGGGGTCCCTGAGGCCACACTGTTTTTATAGCGAGACTAAGACATTCTGTGTCTTTTTTACTCTGTGGGAGGTGCGGTGATGTTTTCCAGAGACCCCCGGACATTTGCTGCCACAACACGGGGAATGCAGAGGTCACTGTGCTTCTACAAAGCAGGCATTCAACGACGGGAAACAGAACGCCACTCTTCTCACTACATGTTTAGGTTTAAAGCTTATGATTTTTCCTTAAAATGATATTTCTAGTCATACGTAGCAGGTGTGCGATTGTTACGACTGGGCGCATAAGACAACCCCCAACTTTTGAGAAGATTTTCCTGGGTTGAAAAGTCATCTTCTACGCCAGAAAATACGGTATTTTGGAATAAATAGATGCATGTCTTGAAATGTTTTCAGTTTTAGCTTCTAATATGATAAGTATGAGAATTCATATCCACACCAATCAAGAACTCCCTGGGATCATCAATGTTTTAGGAATGTACAAGGGTCTCGAGCCCTGACAGGGTGGCGCAGTTGGTTGGAGCGTCATCCCATTCACCAAAAGGCTCCTGGTTCGTTTCCAGGTCAGGGCACATATGTAGGTTGTGGGTTCAATCCCTGGGTGGGGCGCATCCAAGAGGCAACCCATCAATGTTTCTCTCACATCCATGTTTATCTCTTTTTCTCCCCCTTCCTCTCTCTCTAAAAATCATCAATAATAATAATAAAGAAAAACATATACTCGGGTGAGGATTAATATTTTTAAAAAGGTCCTCAGAAAAGTTGGAGAACCATGGATCTAATATAAGAGCTCTTAACTGAAGAGGAGAGAGGCTCTGTGACAACATCTCCTTCGGGGTGCAGGGTGCAGCCCCCGGAGGGTATGGTGCCTGTGTAAAATCCTGCAGCAGTTGCCTGTGCCTGCAGAATTTATCACAGATTTCTCATGCTGACCCTCAGCCTCTTCTTCTAGCTCTTTCTTCCTTACTGCCCTGTGCTCCAGAAACTCTGAAAGCCCTAGGCCTTCCTTCTTCATCTTTCTCTGCTCTTGGTCCTTGGGGTCTTGTCCCGCTCCTACTGCCGAAGAACCCTACCTCCCCTCCCCTCCCCTCTCACCCTCAACACCTGATCCTCAGTGTGCCTTTCTGCTACGCTCTGCAGGGAGAAAACAGTACTAATTCATAGATTTGTGATGGAGAACAAATGAGTTCATTTCCAAAGTGTCCAGCACACGACCCAACACAAAGTGAGTGCTCAGGTACTGCCTTCCGTGATGCATAGAGGCGATTTAATCATGTACGTTTCATCCCCTCTTCCCCCTTCAGATCATCACTCCTCATGGTGAAGGAGGTCTCCTGCTGTGCAGGGCTTGGGGATGTGCCTGCTATAGGACAGACTCCTTTAAGAAATGCACCCAGAGCAGTTCTCGTGTGTGAAAGAAATGTAGGGAGACCCTGTTACATGATTCTTACAGGCGTAGCAACTAACGCTTCACCCTTCAGAAATGTTTGACTGTCTGTTCAGATTAAGGAATGAGCAGGACATCTACTGAAAACGGCACCAGGTTCTCTCTACAGTTTGGATTTGTTCTCAGCCGTTAGCATAATCGCCCCCCTTCCGCAGCAGCCTGTGGGGTTAGCTGTGTGGTCTCTCAGGAGGAAACTGAGGCTCAGAAACAGGGAACTCACTTCTAAACCACCTTGCACTGTGGGAGGAACTGTATTTGAAATCTAGTTTGTCAGACATGAAAACCCATAATTTTTCCATTACAGCCAAATGTAATGAGTGATCCTTGCTTGAGTCATAGATTTTAAAAAAATATATAAAAGAATCTTAGGGTGGAATATTAGCCTGCTAGGGCTGCCATACAAAGCACTACAGACTGGGTGGCTTTAAGCACCCCAACTTTATTTTCTCATGGTTCTAGAGGCTAGAGTGTATGATCAAGACGTTGGCGGGAATGATTGCTTTCTGAGGCCTCTCTCTTTCGCTTGTAGATGGCCTGCATCTTCAGTAGTTGTCATGTGTGTGTCCCACATTGCCTTATGGGAACAGGAGTCAGATTGGCGTAGGCCCACCCTAGTGACCTCATTTTAACTTAATTACCTATTTAAAAACCCATCTCCAAATACAGTTGCCTTCTCAGGTCCTGGGGGTTAGGTCTTCAACAAAGAAGTCTGGGGGCTGCGATTCCGCCCATAAAAGATGGTGACTTTGAACATGGACTGGGTATTAGATGGCATTACAAAATTCTTGTCAGCTTTCTCGGGTGAAATAACGGACTGTGGTTTTATAGGAAAGTGCCACTCTGGGGGATCCATGATGAGATGTGTAGGGTGAGGAGTGATATCTGTGAATTACTTTCAGGTGATTCAATGACAACAAAAAGTCCCGAGGGCAATGAAGAAAGAGAAAAAAAAAAAAACACTGAAAAATAGGGACAGACTCAGAGAAAGGTCTGCAACACAGGCAGTCGACAGGGATCTATTGTCCAAACTATGTAAGAACTCCTGCAGGTCATTAAAAAAGGAGAGGCCCATATGTTATTTCCATTAAGGAAGGGCGTGCAGAATTATCACATATTTGCCTGAAGAGAGGGTGCTAGCCAACCCAGAGGTCTCGAGGCAAAGGTTCAGAGTTCCCGGCCCTGGCTGGGTGTCTGTGCTCTCTCCAAAGGCTAAGGACAGGACACGGCCCGGGAAAGAGCCCTCCAGCCCTGCAATCCGGGGTCAGTTTGGTCCCCTGTGTAGTCGGTGTGAGGGAGGCACTGAGGACTCTGCGGAGTGGGCTCTGTTCACTGCCTGGGACTTGGGAGTGATAGGAAAACCACTGCACTCACTTCCCACCCACCCCCCGCCCTCCAGATGTTGGCAGATGTTTTTGGTATTTCAGGTTCATTTATGACACCACCTAAGTATTATGGGATGTGACTGAGGTAAGTTAAGCTCCTTCAATAGTGTTTATCCATTTCATTTCATTTCAAAAGCCTCAACAGCCCAATATTAGAGAATTCAAGCCCATTGTTGGGTATGCCTGAGGGATAGTATTCTACCAAGTATGATGAGTAATTCCATTTTCATCCTGAAATGTGTGTGTGTGTGTGTGTGTGTGTGTGTGTGTGTGATTTTTACCCTTGATTTGGGTCAAAGGATAGAAAACTCAAGTTAAATATCTCTGCTCTCAGTTGTTAGTAAACGCAGGAAAGCTTCTGAAAGAAAAGTAGCGAGTAGCCCATGCCTTAGGGCGAAGGGGGGCCTTTGAGAGGAAGGGAAGGGGCGGAAAGTCCCTGTCTGGACGCCCTGGTGCGGTACGTTCCTTCTCTTGTGACAGATCAAGAGAAGGCCGCTTCCTGACCCCGCGTGGGGCTGAGAAGTAACAAGTGAAGTCAGCAAGTCCACGAGCAGACATGTTGTTTATGCCATGTCAGATTCTGGACAAAACATTTATTTGAAAAATGAAAAATATTTATGTCTTGAAAAGCGTTTTGGTGGCAGGGGGAGATGGAAAGTTTTTAATCATTCTTCTTCCGAAGCCCTTCTTACAAGCTCCAAAACCTGCTCTTACATCTTACACGGAAGAGACAACGATCCCAACTGCGGGTCACGCTGACATTGCAGCAGTCTTGGTCCTAAGAACTTTTTTCTTTGTTCCAATGTGAGGTGATCACGGTCTCTTCCATTAAGAAGAGGGAACATTTCCAGGGGCCATTGTGGTGCAAATCTCAGGAGTGAAGAGAAGTGAAACTTGAACTGACAAATAACAGTGGTCTTTTTTTTTTTTTTTTTTAAATCGGCACTAACATTTTTGAGAAAAAAACTTAAACATCTGGTTTCCTTTTGGGAAACTGTACGGGGTTTTTGTTTTTTGTTGTTGTTTTTTTTTTTTACCTTAATCTTAAGTCTTAAAACAGAAAAAAAGTCTTTACTTGTCTAGTCTGCAAGTATGAAGTTAAAAAAATGACTACATACCTGAGAAATCCAGCACTGACACAGATTTTGTTTGTCAGGATTGTAAGGTTAACAACACTGGAAAGCAGGAGCCTGCCTGGCAGCTGGCTGCACATATCTGTGTCAACATGTGCTGGCCACAGTGAGCAAAGTTTCCATCACACTCTCGCCTCAGCCCTGTGGAGGGGGTTTATCCCCATCTGCGATCATTAAAACCTAAATCCCGGATGATAGAGAGGATAATAAACAACTTCTGTTCTGTTGCCTCCCAGACATGTTGCTGTAGAAGATGCAGGGACTTCTACGGAATGCAGGCTTTATTCTATGTTTTAAGAACAGACGATGGCCTCTATTAATATTTGATTTTTTAATGACATACTTGCAATCACATGATAACGGGATTTTTGAATACAACCTGTTCTTATACAGAATCGGTAGTGCGCATTTACTCTTACATCTGACATATGGGGAACAGATTGAGCCCAAAGTAAATGTTTTAAAGGTTTGGTAACATTGGAATGATTGTCTGAGGAAATGTGATTTCTGCCGTCACACTGGCTAGGGAAGCAATAATTTGGGCGTTTGAATTCCCACTTTTTAGAGGTTTGAAATGTAATATGTTTCTGCTTGGTTTTCTCTCCGAGTGGGATTTTCTGTTTTACTGTAAATTGCCACTGCTGTCTAATACGTGCGTATTTTTCTTGGTGTAAACTTCAAAAGGGACGATGGCCGAGTAGAAAGCCCTGTCTGGGAAGAGGAGCATGAGTAGCAGCTTTCCACACACGGCACTCTAATCCGGCTTCCCTTTGGGTTCCTTTGAGATCAGTTTTCAAAGAGTCTTCAGCAAATGGACATTTGTTTGGGGATGGTATGTAGGTAGGAAAGCACAAAGGCATGTGGACACATGTGCGCACACACACACTCACACTCTTGTCCTCGTCCGGCTGTGCTGTACCCTCTCCATCTAGATTAGGAATTAACTTGACTCAGCTGGAGGAGCTCGGGGTTGAATTCGTTTAGTAGAATTGGTTAATATTCTGCCTCCGGTATTAGTGGCCTTATAATCTAGAAGTGAGGATCAGGCAGTGGTTCCCAACCTCTTGTGGCCATGCCCCACCTAAGCATCTCTAAAATCCTGATGACCCCTGGGACATATAATTCTTATTAATCAGAAAGTGAACTCCTATTCACATGGAGGAAGCCTAAAAGGCCATTCACTTGCTCTAAACAAGCTTCTAAAGTACATGGCATCCATGAAAGAGAAAAATAAAGGAATGAAAGGCAGCTGAAGTCCTGAGGAAGAAATCACTAAGAAATTGTTTAAAAAATAATAATATGAAGTGACATGACAAAATAGCAAATAAAGTTTTAAAACATATAATAGAGTACTGGAATGCATACTTATGTCACAATATATATTTATATACTGTATATGAGTTCCCATAGAGACATAAGAAATGCAAAAAACTCACTGTTAATAACTCTTTCTTGAATTTCCCCCCTAAAAAAATCAAATTGCCCCCCTGTGGGGCGTGTGACCCACGCTGGGAACCACTGGGATAAGGTGATTGTGCAGTTGTTGTATTATCCCGTAGAGCAATGATCTGCATTGTGAGAATACCCCCAGGTGACTCATAGGCACCTAATGTTAGAAACGTCTGTCCAGATGACAAGTGGGAGTGCAGTATTCTCACCTCCACACAGATGATGAGGCCTCCGAGCAGGTGGAAAGCAACGGAAATGGAGAAGTTAACCCAAGAGAAAGTGTGTGTGTGTGTGTGTGTGTGTGTATACATGGCATGCACACACATGCTGTGGGCTGAAGGTGCCCTGCTGAGAGACTGAGAGAGGAGAAATTGGTGACTCTAGCCCGGAGACGGGACTGACATTGGCCACAGTGGAGTGATTGGTAGGGGAGCCACATTGGATATGCAGGGCGGGATTCATGCTGGTTTGGGCTTGAGATGACTTCGGTACATCTTAGTGCTGTGTCCCCAGGATGGCTTTGAATAAAGGACTGAGCACAGGGATACATTGCTGCTCAAAGTATATGCTTCTGAAAACCATTGGACAACTGTATGAAGGCTCAAATGTACACGCCCTTTGACCCAGTAATTCTATTTTTAGGGTTATACCCTAAGAAATCAACCTTTCTGTACATCCGCTTGATTATATACAAGGTTTTACATTGCTGCAATAAACAACCTAATATTTTAACAATAAAGGATAGGGGCTATTCTGTGTCAGATTTCCTAAGAACTATCAATGATACAGTAAAATATTGAAGACCTGTTAGAAAGGAGAAGATAAAGTTAACATGGAATAGTCATTTGAAAGTCAATACTGCATAGAAAAGAATGGCAGGAAATTAGACCAAAAAGTAGTGCTAATAATAGTTCTTTGGGCTTTGATACTTTTATTTTTATTTTATTTAACTTTTCTATATTTTTCAGGATTTTCAAGAATTCTACAATCAGAAAAAAAAAGCGTTTTATTTATTATATAAAAGTTTAGAATACTTATCTTGGCAGCCTCTTCCCAGCCAGAATGGTTGAGGCCAAAGGCTATTTGAGGGGGAATCATTGAGACCACTCTTAATAGGGGAATAGTACTACTCCTAGAGCTCTCCTCAAAGATCCCTACTGTGTTCACCTGGAAGGTCCAGGGGAGAATGGTACTCAGGGAACAGAGCCTGGTTAGGACCTTGACTTGACTCTGGATGTGATGGGAAGCCTCTGAGGGGGTGGAACTAGGAGTACTGTGACCTTGCACATGAGCAGCATTGCTCTGGCACCAGCACTGGGAGGCACCTGTGTAGCAGAGAGGCTGTCGATAGGAGGCTGTGGCAGTCCAGAGGAGAAGGGATGGGGCCTGTCGAAGTGATGAACCAGGTTGAATATGGGCTGAGAGAACAGCCAACCGGACTTGAGGGTAGCTTAGTTGTGGGACATTGCAAAGAAAAGAGTCAAGGATGAGGCCAAGGACATTGGCCTGAATATCTGGGTGCTGGTGGTATCATTGGCTGAGATGGGGAACATGGGGGAAAGGCTGTTAATGAGGGTGGTAGATCTCAGACGGGCATCTCAGCTTTCAGCAATGATGCCAAGTAGGCACTTGGATGTATGAATCTGGTGTTCAGGAGGGAGGTCTGGGGAGGAGATGTACACCTGGAACTATCAGAAAATCAGTGGTATTTATAAGCAGGGGGTAGATAAGGTGCCTTAGAGAGGCAGAGTAGACTGAGAAGAGGCTCGAAGGTGGGGGAGGAGGAAGACTCAGCCCAGGAGAAAGAGCCCCAGCAGGGGAGGAAAGCCAGGAGCCTGTGTCCTGGAAGCTGAGTGAGGAAAGCAGATCTTTCCTGCTGTGAAGTAAAGTCAGATGCTCAGAGTCCACTCTTGCATTTCGTGGGTGGAGGTTGTTGCCGTCCTCGGTGAAGTTTCAATGGAATGCTTTGGAAGCATTTTGTGGGGTGGAAGCCTGAAAATATCTCTTCATCTGAAGAGAAAGCTCAAACCCTCAAGGGTTTTACTAACTACTATAGAAGAGCGAGAGAAACAAAGGAAATCTCATACCCCCAAGAACACAAAGTTCATGGGGTGCAGGCTCCCAGAGCTTCTGTGGCCGTATTGTCCCAGCCCTCATGGTCCTGGTCATTCTGCAGCCAGTTTGGAAAGAAATTACACCTCGGCCCACCTTTGCGACCACCTGTCCCTGTCGCATCATAGTTGACACCACACTTTCTCCCCCTCTTTTCTAATTAAAACCAAGAACCAAGCCTACCTGCCCTCCCTCTAGCACCTTCTTTCCTGGGTCTGCTTTGGGGTGAAGGACAGACAGGAGCCTGGGGACTGATGCAATGGGTGATGTCACTCTTTGGAAGACACTCCATCCCCTAAACAGGGGCTAATGGGACCCCTTGAGGCCCAGCATGACAGCCACCCCTTATTTCACGTGCTGTCTTGTGGCATGAAGACCCGTGCCACAGTGAGAGCATCTTCAGCCCGCCTGGCAAGATGCCCAAAGTAACGGAACTGCCATGTGCAGGACGAGTTCTAGGAACACATACATTCTAAGTCTGCGTTTCAAAACATCCAGAGCTTCCTCTTCCTCTTGTCAGCAGTCACTCCCCACTTGACCGGCAGGAGGACTATGGATGCTGCAGAGCATGGCTGGGTTGCAATGAAGGGTTGAACCGGGCTGGTGAGAAGAAGAATTCGTTGGCTGGTGGAGGGGGCGCGTGTAAGGGGGAGGCACAGGGAGTGGGTATCAGGGCTTCACAGGGGCCGGCTTTCTGCCAGGGCTCCTCAGCCCCAGGTGCTCCCAGGGGCAGGCGGTCTGCTGTGCCACTGCCACCACGCTGCCCACCAGCGTGTCCCCGCTTTCTCGCCTGAGAATCGGAGCAGTCTCTCCCCCTCTCAGGATTCTGGAGTCTGAAATAAGCATGTGGCATTTCTGATATTGTCTGAAGACGTTTTGCTGCAAAATAGCAAAAGGTCAATAGTTCAAAGTTCTCTCCCCAAAATGCCTGTGTTACAATGCTCAGTGTGTGTGTGTGTGGGGGGGGGCGGGGGGCGCAGGGGGTCGGAGTACACTAAATTGTTTAATCTCCATTCTCATTATAAGCAAACAGGCAGACTGGAAAGCAAGTGCCATAGCATTAGCCACGATTGTCTGAGTCATAAGTGATACTTTCCCCTTGTTTTTCTTTATTTTCTAAACTTTTTACAGTATGCATCTGTTATTTTTATAACTAAAAAGAAGTGGGTGTAAAGATTGCTTCCAGAGTCCATTTCTTTTTGTCTGCTTTTATGACCTGCCTTGGCGAATGGGGACCCGGAGGGCTGCTCTCGGTCCTTGGTGCTATAGTGGACAGTGAGACTGGGGTGGCCCGGTGTTGGTCACAGGTCGGGGTGACACTGGTGGAAAGACAAGAGCTGACGCAGCTGCCTTTGGCCATGGGCAGGCTCTGGCTGTGTGGGATGCCACACCTCTCTTCCTCTCTTGTTCCTGGCACAGTGGCAGGCACACACCGCTGGTAGGGAAGGGTCCAGGGGCCATCACGCATTAGGAGCACCAGGGTCAGAACTAGCGTGTGTTTTCTCTCTTGATCTCCCAGTGGCCCAGTGAGGCAGGCAAGAAGGGTCCTCTTGCTCCTCGGTTATGAGGAAACTGATGCCGGAGGGGTTACACCACTAGGAAATTCCATTGTGGGGGAAGAGGAGTCTCAATCCTGTTTCCTTACACCAGTCAACAATGGTTTCCAAGTCTTTTAAAACCGTTCCAGCTATGTAGAAATGACATGTGAGATGGAAAAATCTATACAAATATGAAAAACATAAAATTGAATTGTTTAGGGTAGGAAGGGGTATGTGTGTGGTGAGGGAAAGACTCTGATTCCTGGTGTTGAAGGAGCAAAGTTGAAAACTCACTGGCACCGTGAGGGATAGAAAGAGGAAATCAAATTCAGCCAAGGGCATGGAGAAGACAGCAGAACGCTGGGAGTGCTGGAGGCGAGTTCAGTATCAGACAACTCTAGAGGACTCTCCTGAAGATCAGTGTTGTTCAGAGCTGCAGAGGGTAGATGATTGACACCAAGTAAGGGCCGAACTTGCTGCAAGAGGAGGGCCGCATCCGTGATGGACGAGTCTCCTAAGTGGGGGACACGTGATTCTGCACAGGGGACAGATGAGTAAAAACGTGTGTATTGAAAATTCTCTGCTTATTCTGTGTTTTCCTTGAAAAAAATGAACAGAAACGCCAAGCCATGAGGATGGACAGACATTACTGGTAAAAGAATGTGGCCCTGCGCCAGATTTGGGAAACAGAGAGAACGAAACTCGTGTAGAGGACTGGTGAGGGATTGGTGGGAGTGAAAGGGGAGATGAGAAGGATGGATATTTCTGTGGCGGGGCATGCTTTCAGACTCACCTTATTGGAGAGAGAAACCCCTTCCTCTGAGAATGTGTGAGGATGGCAGGAAAACTGGAGGGTCTGTTGGTTATGGGGACGTTGGAGATGCTGTGGATTGATGTTCCCCTTGTCCGAGGTGAGCGCATTCATCAAGACAGGCATGGAGAGGAAACACGGAGGAACAGAGGGCTAAGGCCCTCCAGCGTGTTAGGGCATTTAACACAGCTTTCTTCTGCATGCCCTGCAGGAAAGAATTTATCTGTGGCTTCCCCAGCTTGTCGTTGGTCACAGCCATCCTACCCCTGTCCCCCCTGCAACATCCTCAGGCGGGAGGCGGTGTTTGTGCTGTGTCCATACACCTTACTCCAAAACTGCTTCCAAAGCTTCGACTCTGGGTATCCTTACTTCACTTACTTAATCCATTTTTATTGAGTGTGCTGAACCCCCTGCCTGCATGACTTCCAAAAGCTATTGATCTTTAAACTCTCCATTGACTTGGTGACTCCCTGACCTAGTCCTGAATTCCTTCAGACACCCTATCTTAGCAGTGCCCGACTTACTCATCATGGCCAGTCCTTTGGCCTAAGGCCATGGTGGACACCATAATCCCCAGGCTCCATTGGGGCCTGGCCCCTGCTTGCAGCGTTCATTGCTGCTGCTTGGGTCCCAGGATGACCCAAGAGGCCACCAAGGGAGTGGCCCGGGGCTGCGGGGTGCTTTTCCATGTTTCCTTCTCGGGGGAGAGCAAGAGAAAGCTCAAGTGCTGCCGAGAGCAACTTAACGGAAGTGGAAGGAAGGCGGGGTCTGTGGCAGGGAGTCAGAAGGGAGACATCCTTGGCTTCTAAAGATAGAAAATAGGTGTGTGAGTGTGTAGGTGATAGGGGAAGGGGGGCTTGTGAAGAAGTTGTGGTTAGAGAATCTGCTTCACATCTAGAGGCCCTGCCTTGCATGGGAGTGTAGAGGAGCACTTCATTTTTCTCCGCGTAGCTGTCACCTGGAAGCTAGCTGACATGCAGGTTCCTACCCAGGAGGTCTGGGGCCAGGCTGAGAGCTGCGTTTCTCACATGCTGCTGACGACCCTGGTGAGAATGCTTGTGTCTGGATCATTCTCTGAGTAGCCAGGCTCCAGGGCACTCTGAGGTGTGGTTGATGGAGGTCTGTGCTGAGAGAGGTTAAGGAGACCCTAGAGCAGTGGTTCTCAACTTTCTGGCCCTTTAAATACAGTTCCTCATATTGTGACCCAACCATAAAATTATTTTCGTTGCTACATCATAACTGTAATGTTGCTACTGTTAGGAATCGTAATGTAAATATCTGATATGCAGGACGGTCTTAGGCGACCCCTGTGAAAGGGTCGTTTGACTGCTGCTCTAGATCAAGGGACCTCAATATGAAAGCTGAAGCTGGCAGGAGTCATGGGGAACTGAAGAAACATGGAGATTTGGCTGCAGAAGGCAGGTGGTGCCAATGGGAATCCCTCTGTGGAGACCTGGACTAGGAACAAGCATTTTTTAATTTAATTTTATTTTTTACCAAAAGTTACTTGGTCAAAAGTCACTATTCACCAAAATAATGGAGAGTCGTACAGAGACAAGTAGTATGACTCTCCATTATTTTGGTGAATAGTAATACGTTTATCATGGGAGAGTCAAGTTATGAGTTTAAAGAACTTGTTATTTGCTGGGGAGCAACTTGTGCATACTGGTTACCAATCTCCTGAATTTTTAGACGCTTGGCTATTTGTAGGTTTTGACTTTCAAATAAATGATATATGTACATGTGTGTCATATACATATTTATATATATGAACATACATATTGTTATATAAATATTACATACATAAATATCCCCATGTATAAATCCCAGAATCTTGGAGCTAAATGGAAATGTAAAGATTAGTCCAGTTCTCTGATTTTTAGATGAACTGTTCAGATACAAGAAGAACAGTAAATAATGTGGGCATGCTCATGGTTCATTTAAGATCTAAGGAGCTAATCTAGACCTTTGACTATGAATAGACTGAGGGGGGAAAAAGAGCCTTCAGACTTAATAGTAGGGTTGACTTTTATGTTTTCCCAGTCACCATACGTTGGTGGTGAGCCTCTAATTCTTGGGAAGTGTCAACTTTTGCATAAATAGTATACACAGGCTGTGATATTATAATTTTTAGTATTAAAAAACCCTTACTAGTCATTCTTATAATTACTTTTTCACAAAACCTCTCTGAATTATTACAAAACAAAATAGTATTTTCCTTGTGTGTAGAATGGATATTTGAAAGTGACAGGGTTCTACTGGCCCTGATTACCCTGAAGTCATTGTCCATTGGTGAATGTCATCTGCCTGTGGGGACATGACTCATAGAACAAGGTCTCTTTTGAATAGTTTGCTTCTATTTACTTGCTGTTCAGTGATGGCAACAAAGCTTTTTATGGTTACAAGCACAATGTAAAGTTGTTCTAATAAACAGTTGTTCCAATAACATTTAGGCAGTTCAACCAAGTGAAGAGTGAGAATCCCTGATTGTTTGGCTGGTGGAGATAAGGGGGAGGGTAATGGAGTCTTCTCCTCTGATAACAGATTTGCTGACACCAAGATGTGAATTCCCTGCCAAACAGGCTCGGATATCGGGCAGGGAAATTCACTAAGCTTCTCATGGCCATGGTAGGATTTATCATAGGAAAGCAAGAAGGATGGTCAGCAGAGGCAGCTTGCGGAAGTACCACGCTCTCCTTGATCCAGCAGAGCCTGAAGGTGCATCCTCGTTATTGACTGTGAGCACTGCCCTGACCAGTGCTCTATGATTGGCTGCAGCACAGTTCTGTCTCTTGGACATTCGGTGAGATTCTTGTTTGGGTGTGAATCAGTCCTACATGCTTGAGTGCCACCATGGGAATGGCACTTTGGGAATACCAAAATTAAAGTTGTAACAGTTCTCTAGCATATGTGGTTGGATAAAGGCCATATCCATACATAACTATCTGTAAAACAACAGAAAAGTGTGGAGAGGGCCATATGTGTTGTATTGTCAATATAGAAAGTGAACACAGTTAAACAGCAGATGAAATCACTGTTGATCTGAAGAGGAATGACATACTCCCTGCTCTTCAGGCGCTCCGTCTGAGAGGGAGAAAGATAGAACAATGATAGTAAAGGCAGTGGGAGAATTAGGCCAAAGGGGAAGGGGCGTAGGTTTAGAGAGATGTAGAATATGCTTACATGTGATAGGTCTTTGTCCCATAGCCACCTCCTCTGACAGCAGCTCTCAGCATTCTTCTAGGAATCACCCCTTCTCCTTTCCACCTTGAAGACCTGCATGAGCTTTAAGACACAGCCTTTCCAAGCACATTCCTGGGCTATCCTAACCGAATTAAAAGGACTCCTGATCACGTGTAGGCCAGTTTGTTGGGTGTGCTGTCCAAATGGCTCTGCGAAGGCAGGGAATTGCATTCCCATCATGCAAGGGCAGCCACCCCACAGGACCCAGGTTCGAGAAGAGTACTCTGTACCAGTGGATTTGTTCATTCATTGATGCTTGTTGAACTCCTGTATCACCTGTGTCAGGCATAATCCTTGTGTTGTGGATGATGAGTAGAAGAGGAAAGTAGCCACCCATTGGATCACACAGTCTAGTTGGGAATACAGACAGGAATGAGGTATTACAGTGCAGAGGAAGGAGCACCAGAATGTAGACATGTGACGAATTCAAGAGCAAATAGGAGGGGCACTCAGCCCAACTCAGTGGGCTCACATATGAACGGAGTCTTGAAGAATTAGGCATTCGATATAAATGTTCATCAAACATGCAGAATGCATTTCGAAAATCTCATCAGGCTCAAATACACAAATACTTGGATTTCAGCTTCTATTCTACATGATTATAGTAAGTCTTGCAGCCTCCAAAAACAGGTTTTTTTAAGGATCTGACGAGTCTCAGGCCTCCCTGGGTTCAGGGTGACACTTCCAGTGAGTGGTGTGAGGAGGACACAGAGTGTCAGATTCCGAGGCCTGTGGAATGCATCTCGGCTTATTGGTTATTTGTAGAACTATTGGGGGCGGGGGGGGGGGGGACAAAA
>PVJC01004932.1:0-61318 GCA_004026665.1 Murina feae
AAAAGGAGGCCAACAATGATGAAGAAACTCTAGCTTTATGTAGCGACTTTAGTTGCTTTAAAACATAGTTATATAGTAGTGTTAATGCTTTAGACACCAAAATATGTGTCTGATAAAGCATTAAATTTAGAAAAAAATTATTTCCTATACCAAAGCATTTATCATCGAATCCCCTATAGATTCATTCTGTATACTTAACATGAGTCCATTTACAGAACTTTCAATCAAAACTGAAAGCAAAAGAAAGCCTGGGATCTCCTGGGTGTAAAGGGAAGTTGTCCAAGCCAGAGAAGTGAATCGCATTGACTTTTCTGCTAAGGAAACCCAGCCTCACACACAGTTCTGAGGAGGTAACACACACCCTGAATATAGGTCGCCGCTTGAGTATTGGTGAGATCTCCACGGGATTGCCAGCGTGACAATTAGGAAGAGAACTTGAACGCAAAAATGCCACCTTTCATACTGTATCTCCTCAGCATAAGACAAGGAGCACCTTTAGTGCTGAGCATAATAGGTTAACCAACAAGTCTTTTCAACCCATTGACCTGGGCTCCATAAACCCCAGAGCCTCTACAACTCACGAAGAATAAGATGCAGCAAAATGATTGATCTTGGGCATACCATTGCCATGGATTGGAAAACTGGATTAACTACCAAAACTAAGGAAGAAGGAAGAAAGAAAGGAAGGGAAGTGAGGGGGAGGAGAGGAGGGAGTAAGGGACAGAGAGAGGGAGGAGAGATGGTGGGAGAAAATAAAAAACAAATAAACAAACAAATAGGGCAGAGAAAGGAAAACTTTTGGCTTTCTGAAAACCAGAGACGAGACTAGAAATGATATAAACATGTTGCAATTGTATCAGTAATTACTTTCCAGGTAATAATGGATGTTTTCTTCCATTAATTGATTTCTACTTTGCTACTAAGACTGCCAAAGTAGGCTTCAGAATCCCAACTATTAAACATTCCAAAGATGCAAAGTCCTGCAGAATCAATATGCGGTAATGTTGTATATAGTGTGTTTACTGAAAATGGGAGATAATAAACTAGTTGAAGTGGAATATGTCTTAGTATTTTCACAGTAATGACTAGTTATGTAAAATGCAGTATGTAATTTCTTAATGCTGTAAATTAATATAGTTTATCATGCTAAACAGAACATTTAGCTTTGACAATATGTTAGCATAGTTTAGAAATATGACACCTTTTAGTGAGAATCTAAAGTAGCGGCTTCAACACTTTTTCCTGTTTAAGGACAACTTTGCATGATTTTTAAAAATGCCTCAGGTTTACACATTTTATTTTGATATATATTGATTAAAGAGATCATTAGTGTCCTCAAACCATTCTTCAATAATTAATTTACATTTCTATCAACCTCAACAACTACCTATGTCTAAAAAAATTCATGTGTTCAAGACTATTTTTTAAAAATTCTATCTTCAGATAATGCTTATTTTTCCTATGTATTTGTGGGGCTAACACGATCATTCTGCATCCCCTTAAGGTCTGTGACCCATAGGTTGAAGAACTATATTACTTAGTTATCTTTAAAACTGTAAAATATTATAAATTTTGATTTTGAGCTAAGTGATATTAATGTAAGATCCTTCCATTATTTCCCTAGCTGATATCTTCAGAATCATATGCTAGTATTCTTTTTTTAAAAATATATATATGTTTTTATTTATTTCAGAGAGAGGAAAGGAGAGGGAGAGAGAGACATCAATGACGAGAGAGAATTACTGATAGGCTGCCTCCCACACGCCTCCTACTGGGGATGGATCCAGCAACCAGAGCATGTGCCCTGACCAGGAATAGAACTGTGACCTCCTGGTTCATAGGTTGATGCTCAACTGCTAGCCACATTGGTTGGCCTAGTATTCTCAGTGCAATCAAAAGCAGTGACTCACTAGCGTGTAAAACTCAATTACACCAGAAATGTGTCTCGTATGCATACAAGTAAGATGAACTTCAATATTTTATTTTGTTGAATTTATTTCATTGCAGAATCTGTTCAACAAGAATTTCTCTTTTAAATATATGCTTTATTGAATGCATAAATGTGGTCTTGAACACACTTCAAATGTCTATAAAAACTTCTTTAGAAAGATCAGTACAAAATATTATTCTTTCAGTTATATAAAGCACATTATTTACATGTATAACAGCAGCTAGTTATAATTTAGATATATCACTATAGTTGTTTGGCAGTGATTACTAAATTTATGAATGTCTTCTAAAAGGTTCTCAATATAAGAATCAGTGATATATTAAAATGAAAATAAGTTTTTTTTTATATTCTATAAAAGCAGATAAACAAGTATGTTTTGGCCAATGAATATTTACCTCGCCTATTTATGCATGTATTTGTATCCCTCTACATTTATATATATAATTTATATCTGGAGCAGAGATTTGGTTAGAGTCTCACTCAAGCAAGCTCACAGAAGGAGAGTTAGTATAGGCGTAGGGTAAATATTGTGGATATCTATTGTGAGCATCTAATGCAGCGGTTCTCAACCTGTGGGTCACGACCCCTTTGGCGGTCGAACGACCCTTTCACAGGGGTCGCCTAAGACCTGCATATCAGATTTTTACATTACGATTCATAACAGTAGCAACATTACAGTTATGAAGTAGCAACAAAAATAATTTTATGGTTGGGTCACAACATGAGGAACTGTATTTAAAGGGCCAGAAGGTTGAGAATCACTGATGCGTGGTCTGCTCAGCATCTCTTCCTCTGGAAATACCTTCCCCTTCCGACTTCAACCTTGTGTCTCCAAAGTTCTGTGCCCTTACATCCTGAACAGATGATCATACTCAGAATAACTGGTGACTATCTCAGGTTGTTCAAACCAGAACCCAGGGATGAGAAATTGTCTCTCTCGAGCAAAGGCACTATGAGAGTGAGTCCCCAAAGTCAAAATACCTGTTACAATAACACTGATAGTTGATATTTCTACTAAGCACCTTGAATATTTTACAACAACCCTATCATTAGTCGACACATTATACAGGTGAGTATACTATAGGTTAGAGTTATTATTCAAGTCTTAGTGCAAATGAGTGATAGTCTGGTGTTTAAAGTAGGGTAGTCTGATCACAATCTGGCAGCTTTTAATAGTCCATTCCCCTCCTACCAATGGGAGGAAGCCTGTATAAGAATATGATGCACAGTACAAAGGAATTAGATAAAAGTGTCTGGTGTTATTTGACAATGTGGTTCCAGTTTCTTCTGAGTTATGGCTATATTAGTGCTACAGCCTCCATCCTTCCCATTGTTTGAATAACCAGTCTTTCAATTCTGACAGCATCTCACATTCTCTCAGTCAGTCTCAATTCCCCCATGCCAATGACCCCCGCCCTTAAACTAACTAGTCTGAGTTGGGCTGCTGATATGTCAAGAAAAGGAAGCATAGTAAAGGCGAGCCTCTCAGGGATGGAGACTCAGGCCTATTTAGCAGAGGAGGAAGTGACAAAGGCCATCCCATGATACAAATTGAAATGCCTCTTTCCAACACTATTGTATATATCACCCATTTAGAAGTTATCTTAATGTCTCAAGTGGGTGTTTTCACAACTTAATGAAAGGTAGGGATCCTTTAAGGGAGTCTGAAGAAAGCTTACTGGAGCCTTAAGAACTGGACTTTAATCATATTTTCTCTGAGCCTCAAACTCAATGCATATACAATAAATATACTGACTCCTGGCCTTATAATATTGTTGTGAGACATAAAGTTATAATTAATATTAATATGCTTAGAAAGCTGTAAAGATACAAGTAGATATGGAAAGCATAGTTTTAAACATGCATTTAATTTAGAATAACCAGTGAATATATCCCATGGATTTAAGAAAATTGTTTCAGCATTTTTTTAACTTGACTGAGAGAAAAGAAAGGCATTCATCCACTAAAACAACAGATTCATTGAGGCATCTTAAAAGCATGCCATTCTATGACCAATAAAATAGAGATGATAAGATCCATCTCTACTACTATAATTCTTTCTTCTTTCCACATCTTTTTTTTTTTTTAGGTTCTTTTTATATTTATTTTTTAAAATTTATCTTTATTATTCAGATTATTACAGTTGTTCCTCTTTTTTCCCCCATAGCTCCCCTCCTCCCATTTCCCACCCCAACCTCTGTCCTTGCCCCCCGACTGTCCTCATCCATAGGTGTACAATTATTGTCCAGTCTCTTCACGCATCCCCAACAACAAATATATATCAACGAGTGAATCTTCTTTCCACATCTTCACCACCTTTTCAAGTGTAGTTCAGGAGCCATGCTCCTCCAATGGACAGATACCTTTCAACTTCCAAAATTTTGTTTGAATTATACAAATTGACTTTAATAAGGGAATGCACACTCCTTAAGACAGCAACCATAGTCCAATGAACACCACTCTGAATACTCAGTAAACACTAAAAATATTATTTTCAAGTCCAGTGTTTAAATCACTCAACTGATCAGTATCCTATATAATAAAAGAGAAACATGCAAATTAACCATCCCTCCACTACACTCAAGCCACACCCACAAGCCATGCTCACCAGCCAATGAGGAGTGAGTATGCAAATTAAACCAACAAAGATGGTGGGTAATTTGCATACACAGAGCAGAGTGGGAAAGCTGGCACCTTGGGGGGACATGGCTCCCTTGGTTGGGGAAAACTCAGAGTGTGGGGAGCACCAGGAATGCTGGGAATTGTAGTTCTCCTAGACACTAGAGCAAAGTGAGCCTGGAGCAAGTTACTGTTGCAGTTGGGGATGGAGGGAAAGCAAAAGTGAAAGACATAAAGTAAAATCAGAGTGTCTAGGAAATATTAAAGGGAAGATATCCTGAAACTTCCAGGAAATCTCCACCAATGGAGCAAAGAAAAAAAAAGCCTCTATTATTCTGTGAGCCACAAACCAAACTGGGTTGGGGGGGGAGACGGTCTCAGAAAATTTGCTCATATGATTGCAAAGACAGACAGAAACTCCCAGATTGGAGAGGGCTCCCAGATTGGAGAGGGTACAGGTTGGGCTGAGGGACACCCCCTCCATCCCATCCCCCAACTGCATGAATCTTCATGCACCAGGCCCCTAGTTTTAAATAAAATGTCTTAGATCTATATTTATTCTTATGCCAGTGACCACTATGCTATTTTGCTTGCCATTTATGACATGACAAGTAGGTATCATTTGTTCATTGCAAATAGTATCCACACACTGATGATTTTTATATAAAATTGAAAATTACTCACTGCAAGTTACATAGGATGCTTCTTTCTAGTTTCTATCATTATGCTGGCACGTAAAATCAGATAGGTAAATTGGTAGGAAATGGGGTAGTCAGAGCTTGATGCCTCAACAGATTATACATATATTTCACTGAATTAGAGAGAGTATGTGGGTTTATATAGATGAATGACCAGAGAACCTCGGAGGGCTGGTAATTGTGCCTGAGTTAGGTTGATCACCTGGTGGAAAAATGACCTAGAAGGAAAGCATTTGCAGCAGGAGTGTTTTACACTACCTGTGCTCTTTGGCTGCCTCATTCATTACACATTTATTCAGTACCTATTGTGTGCCATCCACTATAGTAGTCTCTGTGGATGAAATTTAGTTTGTTTGTCTTTAACCAAACAGATGTGTAAACAATGTGACAAGTAATATAGGGAAGCAAGGAAAACATAATAAAATTGCCTTGGGTTGTGTGTGTGTGTGTGTGTGTGGCTGCTCTATCTGAAGGAAAGATTTTATACCAGTAGACAGCATTTTTAAATGTCTCTCTTTCCACTATTTCTCTTTCTATTTACTTGCCTTTTCTTTGCTTATTTTTTCCACATAAGAAGTGACTAAATACTTTCTAATAATATATTGCTATGACTTTAAAATTCCATAAGATTTCATATAAATTTCAAGAGAACTATACTAGTAAGTCAAGAACTAGAAAATATACAGTTAGTATGATATATCAGAAACTTTCATTTTATAAAATAAAAATATCAACATCTACAAGAGTCAGTGATGCTTTGATTTTGTTAATGTGACCATAAAAATTTAAGGCACAAAGTAGCAATATTTTATATAAGAACTAGAGCCTCAGTGCACGAATTCGTGTACCTGTGGGGTCCCTTGGCCAGGCCTGAGGGATGGGATGAAATGACTCTCCAAGATCCCCTGAGGGGTCCCAGATTGCAAAAGGGTGCAAGCCATGCCGAAGGACCCCACTTGTGCATTATCAGGGCCAGGGAGGGGCGCAGGAGGTTGGCCAGCTGGGGAGGGGCCTCAGGAGAGCTCCAGTCCAAGGTGTGTCCAGATTATCTCACTCAGACCTGATCTGCCAGACCCCAGCAGCAAGCTAACCTACCTGTCAGAGCATCTGCCCCCTGGTGGTCAGTGCATATTACAGCAAGTGGTTGAGCAACCTTAGCATATTTTGCTTTTATTGGTTGATTGGATGAACGGATGACTGGACACTTAGCATATTAGGCTTTTATTATATAGGATTAAAAAAGAAAGTTTTTGCCTGGCCAGGTGTGGCTCAGTGGTTGAATGTCAACCCAGGAACCAGTAGGTCACTGGTTCATTTCCTGGTCAGGGCATGTGCCTGGGTTTCAGGCTCAGTCCCCACTGAGGGACGTGCAGGAGGCAGCAAATCAATGATTATCTCTCATCATTGATGCTTCTATTTCAGTCTCTCTATCTCATCTCCTTCCCTCTCTGAAATCCATAAAAATATACACAAAAAAGGAAATTCCTTCTAAGGAATATTTTTCTCTATGTGCGTGTGTATGTGTGTGTGTGTATACACACTTTATAATATCTTATAATTAGACAGTACTTTTTATTTTTTACCTCAGTCATCCAAATGTTGATAATGTTGACAAAATCTAGTATAAACCAGCAAGATTATTCTAAAGTATCCTTAGAAACTGCTAAAACTGAAAAATGCTAATTAAAAAACAATGGGCAAAGTAGACTGATTGTTCCACTCAAAGTATGAGCAGGTATAAATGATCACACCCTTTAGAAATTACTATAATAGCTAGAACAAAACTGACAAAGGATAATCAATGTAAGATTGGATATATGGAACCAAAAAAAACAACTTATGAATTATTTTTTAAAAACCATAGACATTTATTCAATGTAAACATAAACATCTCTAAGTAAGTGCAGTTTCAACTTTAAATTTATTTTTCCAAACACATGACATTTTAGCATATTATGAAAAACCAATATAAATTTACTTCAACCAAACAATATTCATGTTAAGTAGCAAAGAAAGCCTAGCCAAAATATTTTGATAAGCTAATATAATTTTTAAAGCTGTTATATACTTTTTTAAATTGTTAGACATATATAACCATATAAACATCAAGTAGAACCATAAAATGAAATTTAAAAATATTAAAATATTATGATACTGACATTTACTTTATTTTATCTGATGTGATGAAGAAAAAAATGTATGGAGAAAAATGAATACAGGTGAGCAGAAAATGGACCACTTTGCTACCAACACAAACATTCAGCAATAAACTTACTGCTTCAAAGAGCAAGGTGGAAGAAAAGAAAGAAAGCCAGAACAGACCTGAATTTGGGTACATTAAGAGGGAAATGAATAGAAGAAATAAATGTCAAAACTCCTTCAATATATGCTACTTAAATCCTGGTATATGCTCAAGTCCAAAAACTACATACATGTGTGCTTTCTTAACTATTTTAAACATTTAGATCAGTTTTCCTGACATCATGTTTAGGAAGAGAACTAAAATTGACATTGCTGAGCATGTGCACCTTAAACCTCACCGTGAGTGTCAATTTTTCCAATCCTGTGTGGCTTCTACTACATGGTAGGTCCTTTGTGCTTGAGGGTCATCTGCATGGGGTCTGGAGGTGATATGTCCTACAGTGTTGTCATCACAGTGTTTTCCTAACACTAGTTGTTCATAAAGATAAGAAAAAAGTATTTGTGTGTTTATATGTGTGTGTGATACAAAAGGCAAGAAGGCTTGAAATCAGCGATGCCTGTTATTGATTGAGAAAGTCCAATTTCATCACTAGTCAAGATTGCTCACACATTACACATGTACCTTAAAAACGTTAATGTAAAAGTAAACCAAACAAAAGAAAGCAAATTTATGAAAGCCTTGATTGTTTGTAAAAAGAAGGTTTAGAACATGAAGTCCCTTCTGCTAACTCTTTAAATCAGTCTAGCATCTCTTTGTTGTCAAACTATTTTTCGTAAGTCCAAGTTCCAAAACAAATCATAAAATTTTAGCAGTTATCCCCATTTAGAAAGCTTGCTTCAAAGTGGTATTGGATCTCAAGGCTTATTTAAAAGTAGAAAAATACATCTCTTTCCAAGATAAAATATTTGTGACATGTGGGATTAATAGATTAGGCACCTGAGGTCATCCGCATATGGTCCAGAGGTCATAAGTCCCACATAGTTGTATTAGTAAGAATAGTCATTGTTTGTGTTAGCAGGATTTGTTAGTACATAATATCCATATAAAAATATTTCCAAGTTTTATTTGATTGACTTAAAACTAATTTTAAGCACCTAAATTATTGATTTCAAAACTAATTTGAGTACAAGCAATTAGTACATTGAAGGCTGACTACCAAGAGAAATAGATATAAAAGTAAATGAAAGATATTGTTGACAGATTAACCAAAACAAAACCTCATGGGAAATTAAATTGAGATGAAATTACTAGAATTTTAATTATTTGGGACAAGTTTCTGAGGCTGGTTTAACTTTGATAAACTAATGCCTGTGTTTTCTACCATATGGAGAAGCCCAGCAACCTTGAGCTTTTAACACCACTCATTTACCTCTGAAGTCAAAACTTAGCTACTATTTGTCCAATTCTGTAGCTACTGTGGAAATAGCAGTCCACAGACTCCATTCACCATCACATTTGGCTCAGTGGCATGGATATAATGGGTTAGGAAGGAAAACTGAAACAAAGGCAGAGGTGAAAGAGACATTATTACTTCATTAGGAGAATTAGAGAGCCCAGGATATTGTTTAAAGGAATATAAAGAAAAGTGAGGGAAGCAAGCAACCATCATCGTAAATGTCCATTTCTGTAGCTTTGCCAGGGGTAAGTCTTCCAGCTCTTGCAAAGTGTAAATGCAAGTTCTGCCCCACCCCGCATCCTCGCCACCATGCAGTCAAATAACCGATCAGCATTGTCATACAAAGGCAGTTCATACAGGTGCACAAAAGGAACAGAGGAAGGGGTGATGAGGAGGGACTGCCTCGTGTTAGAGCAAGAGCTTTTCCACAGAGTTCCATGGTTGCTATTGTAACATTTCTTGTTTGTATCTCCTTAGAACAACTGCTTCCTTGGAGTTTCTGGTGGCAGGAATAACATGGAGGTAACTGAGAGGAAAAGAAGCACCACTCTGACCATGGAAAATAGTTTCCATAGATTATTCTTGTTTGACTAGGTTTAAATGTGGGTTTTGAATGTTAGCAAAAAGACCTTCCTGCCCTACCCAGTTGGACCCAGTGGATAGAGCCTCAGTCTGCAGACAAGGGTCCCGGGTTTGATGCCAGTCAAGGGCACATACCCAGGTTGTGGACTCGATCCCCAACAGGGGGCGTGAAGGAGGCAGCCGATTAATGATTCTCTCTCATCATTGATGTTTCTGTCTCTCTCTTTGCCTCTCCCTTCCTTTCTGAAACCAATAAAATTATATTTTTAAAAAATCTTCTAAAGATTAATTTCACGAAGGAAAGACCTAGGTCTGATGTGATCTACAAATTGTCTTTGACTAACTGGAACGATAGACCTACACTCTCCTGTGCCCTGAAGACCTGAAACCTTCCATTCTCTTTCCACCTGGAGTACAGACTGGATTGCAAGCTCCCCAGGAGGTGTTTCCCTCCTGTTGAGAAAAGTACCTATTCCAAATGACCACAAATCCCCATGCACCTTTCTAAGACCTAGTGTTCACCTAATTAGAGCTTTTTCTGGCGGCACCATTTACAATGTTGAATTGCTCCTTAAAAACAAATATAATGATGCTTAATAACAAACCTGATGAATATTTATAAACCAGTAATATTCACTAAATTAACAGTCCTATTGCCCACATACTGTTATTATACCCATACAATTAAGGGCTTCTATAGTAAAGAAGGACCATCTCCCATGAAAAAGTACAGAAAAATATGGTTTCATTTTAAAGAACAAATGCTTATACACACATAAATATAAGTAACATGAAAATATGCTCTTCTTTAAAGAAATGAATGCCCAACTAACATATGTCATAGGTATATGGTGTATATATATCTGTGTACAGGATATATGTATACAGATGACACATGAATATGTAAGTATATAGCATAAAATAGAAACACAAGGGGTTAGAAATGCTGACGCAAATGCCCTGACCTGTTTGGCTCAGTGGATAGAGCATCAGCCTGTGGAATCAAGGGTCCCAGGTTGGATTCCGGTCAAGGGCATGTACCTTGGTTGCAGGCACATCCCCAGTAAGGGGTGTGCAGGAGACAGCTGATTGATGTTTCTCTCTCATCAATGTTTCTAACTCTCTATCCCTCTCCCTTCCTCTCTGTAAAAAATCAATAAAATATATTTTTAAAAAAAGAAATGCTGAAGCAAGATATAAAAATATGCCATCTGCTGATTGAGTACCAAATTGTGTACACACAAATTTAAGATGCAAATAAGCAAAACCAGAGGCACAGATGTTCTCATAAACAAAATGGAACATAGGTGTACTAATTGTTTCTAACTCTTGGGATTTTAGAAACATGTAATATGAAAGCAAAATGGTTCTCTTGTTTTTCTTAATTCTAATATATTCATCATTTGCCTAATGAGGAACTTGTAAATTTTGTGTTTTTAGTAAAATCTATGAAATATTTGATTGGTTTGCTTTTCCAACTGCTGGTATTCATAGGTTCTACATCTTAAGCCTCAGTTCATGGCAACATTTGCCTGAAAATTCTCACAACAATCCACTCATTTTATTTTTGTGCCACATAAAATCTGAATGAACAAACATTGATTCAAAATTTGAAGGAACCTAGAGAACAACAAACATGTTTAGATTATTGAATTAAATATAGAATTTCTGAACATTAATATTGGATATTATCTATATACTAATACATAATTATTTTACTTATTTGTGTTATTTTAGAATATAAAGATTTTGCACTAACTTCAGTTTACTATGAATAGTTAATAGATAACTATAATTATTAAAGGTGAGATTTTGAGTCCAAAGACAAGCACAAATATCTAGATTTCTTTGCTTTCTGACTGTTTGACTTGGAGCAAGTTGTCTAACCTCTCTGATCATCAGTCTCACAAACTATTATACAATGACACTAATACCTCTGGGACAGACTTCTGATTGAATCAACTAAGATAAGACATGGAAATTCTTACAGAAATTATAACTATGAAATATTACAATAATATCTGTTATGAGAAAGTAACCAGGTTTTTTAATCTCATGAATTATTTTGAAATTCACTTGTATCCTTTTTTTTTGTATATTATCAATATGGTGATGACATCCAAATCTCATCATTTAGTAAAATTTTCTTCCAAATTCCATATCTGCATTTTTAAAATGTTTGCAACTAAAGTCTCATTGATATCCACAAATTAATTGAATTGAACTCTGAACAATTCATTGCATCTTCCAAACAAATTTTTCTTTCTTCTGTCATAGTCCTGGTAGAAGCATTGTCTTTGTTCCAGTTTCTCAGGTTTAAAATTTTAGTTACTTTTTCCTTTTATCCAGGCAACTAAGTTTTACATCGTCACAATTCAGAGCTGCCTCACGGATCTGAGCTCTCATTTTCATTCCCGCTTTACTCTGGTTGAAATTATTAATTTGCTCAGACTATTACAGAGTCTCCAGAGCTCCAAGTTCCTGTCATACGAACAGCAAGCTCCTTTTCCCAAAGCACATATTATTGTCTTCCTCAAATAATGGATGGTTTCTAGCTTCCAACTATACAAATGAAAATTCTTAGCCTAATTCTCAGGCCATTCCATGATCAAAATCCAACCTAAACATGATTGTTATTTTCATTGCTCCTATCAAATGGAACTTCCCATGACCCCCTACCATAATCCATGTGTTTACAACACTGCTTTTTTTGCAAGTTAATGCCTACTCTGTTTTCCTTGCATGTGAAGCCTTCCTATCCCAGCTTATAGAGGTCAAATAACTTCTTTCAGAGGCTGTCTTCAACTCCCTCCCTTGTATTAAGGTATTTGTTGTTGGTTCTTCTTCTGACACTTATATTTTGGCTTTGTGTCATTATTACTTTTGTTTATTTCTAATTACCTTGGTTTACTTTTCCAACTGCTGGTATTCACAGATTAAGCGATTTTTAGAGATATTGTTTACTCAATTTAGTATTCATTATAGGAACTATTATAATAAACTTTAATGTGAAAGGTATTCAAATGAACAAAATTTCTACAAATTTAATGGTTTACACATGACTTTGTAATTTTTGATTTATCAATAAAAATCAAACTTAAGCTCATTTTTTTCTAACCTTTCATCTGATTTCATAGTTTTGTATCCTCAGAATATTTCCATTTGAATATTTCATAAATAGCTCTAAAATTATGCTATGTGGTTGATGGAATTGTTGTAGGAATCTAAACTAATAAAAGCATGATATTAAAATTAACCATCTCTTCAGGATGGGTAAGCCACGCCCACCAGCCAATCAGAGTGACTGTATGCAAATTAACCCACCAAAATGGAGGCTGCCACTCATGGACCTGAGTAAACGGCAGCTTCCATTGCAGCAGGAATGAAACTGAAACTGTTTGCAGCTCTGCTTATCCTAGCTCAAGGCAAAACATACTTGCAATAAAGTATCAATCATAGAATCCTTGGGAGCTGAAGGAAACAGCAGGCCTGGCCTGACTACTAAGGGTAACAATGTCTCATTATAGAAGTGCGAAGTGAAGCAGAGGAGATTTCGTTACAAGGCCTCAGCTTAAAGGAACAGGGCATCGATTATAGAAGATAAACAAACCCCAGAAACCTGCTTCCTGCCAGCCTTGCTGGGACATTAGGTCAATGGGAGCTGTGAGCAGCCGGAAAGCCTGAAAGCGCCAATCAGCCCATCACCCATGCTGGCCACACCCCAGTGGGGTGAGGAACGTTACTGGGGGGCTTGGCCAGCCTGGAGACAGCCATCAGCCCCTCACCCAGGCTGGCCAGATACCCCAGTAGAGACCCAAAACCTGAAGGGACTGTGGGCAGCCTGCAAACAGCCATCAGCCCCCCACCCACGCTGGTCAGGCATGCCAGCAGGTGGACATCCCCAGAGGGGTCCCAGACTGTGAGAGGGCACAGGCTGGGCTGAGGGACCTCCCGAGTGCACAAATTTTTGTGCACCAGGCCCCTAGTCCTATATAATAAAAGGGTAATATGCAAATTGACCCTAACAGCACAACCACTGGGATGACTGGTCACTATGAGACACACTGACCATCAGGGGGCAGACGCTCAATGCAGAAGCTACTCCCTGGTAGTCAGTGAGCTTCCACAGGAGGAGCTCTGCTCAGCCACAAGCCAGGCTGATGGCTGCCATTACAGCGGTGGTGGTGGGAGTCTCTCCCGCCTCCTCAGCAGTGCTAAGGATGTCCAACTGCAGCTTAGGCTTGCTCCCTGCTGGCAAGTGGACATCCCGCAAAGGCTCCTGGGCTGCCAGAGGGATGTCTGACTGCCAGCTTAGGCCAGATTGCCCGGGGAGTGGGCTTAAGGCAGCAGGTGGACATCCCCCGAGGGGTCCTAGACTACGAGAGGGCACAGGCCAAGCTGAGGGACACCCTCCCCCCAGTGCATAAATTTTTGTGCACCAGGCCTCTAGTATAACTAATGAATAGTTCATGTTCTTGAAAAGAATTGTTCAAGAAAGATCACCCCTTTTCTTCTTGAAGAAAGCTTATGTTTGAGACTGAGGTATCTATCTCCAGACCTGAAGTGGCAGGTTTAAGAGGATAATCCTACAAGCTGAAGTAGAGAAGCATAAAGAAAAGAAGAAGCTGTGTCCATGATGACATAATTGAGCTGTTGAATTTCCAACCCAGGATGTATTCTATCTCAAGATAATAAAATCTTTGCTGTATCCCCTTGTACTCAGGTTTTCTATTACTCTTGACCCCTCCAAAATCATAAAGGATGACACAGGAATGTAAAGAAATGAGCTCATGATAGATCATGAGATTCCCAGTGGGCAAGAGAGAGTAATAAAGAGAATAGAGTCACAATAACTTTTAAAATGTTATGAGCCACTTTACTTTTCTATCAATCATCTATCTATCTATCATCTATTTTGTTAATATTCACCTGGAAATATTTTTTCCATATATTTTTTTCTTTAGAAAGAATGGAAGGGAGACAGTAGGAGAGAGAGAGAACATCAATGTGAGACACATCCATTGTTCACCTCCACATGCTCCCTGGCCAGGGTGGAGGTCAACTCTGCCACCCAGGTACTTGTCCTGGACCAGGAATCAAACTCACCATCCTTTAGTGCTCAGGCCGATGCTCTAACCACTTAGTACACTGGCCCAGGTTAGGTATAACTTTCTTGATTAGCTATTAATTTCCTTGTAATTTTAAAATATATCCCTATTTTATTTGAGTTAGTAAATAGGTTTCAGGTTCTTTAATCCACACAATCACTAAAACAGTATCATCACATTTAATCATCATGACATAAAATATTAATACTTCTTTCATTTTCAAGATGAGAAAATTGAGGAATGCAAAGGTCATGGTCATTAACCAGAGGAAACCCTGAACCTGAACGCAGATTTTCTGACTAGAAAGGCTATTCTTTCTCTCCATACTATGTCGTTTCCACTGCATTCATTTTATTGCCTCCTTACGGTCTTTTATTTCCAACTCTTCATAACATCAATTATATGGCCTCTGGATTAATTAAAATAGCTTCCATTTTTAACACTTTATACTTTTTCCATCCCAATTCATCCAAAATAATATAGTTTCTCCTCTTGAAATGTTTATTAAATATTTCCTGTCACTAGCCACAAGTGCTGCTGAAGTTGAGTGAATACCAGAGCAGCAGCTGGAGACACCACTATTTCAAACCTCAGATCTTTGAAGTCCCATTGTGATCACTTATACCATCTATAGTGCAAGTCAACTGACTGCAGTTAAATATGACTTTAACCTTTATATCAGAATTTTGCCTCCTCTTTCTTTCTCCTACTTCAAAAATTCAATGCATTAAACATTCATTTAGTGTGTGTCAAATTGAAATATACCATCCTTGTCTTTGAGGAGCTTCTACAGTGAATGAAACAGACATATACACAACTCAGAGAAGAAGAAAGAGTACTATTCTCTATTCTTTCCATAAAATGTAAAAATTGATCCATATATGGCTAATTATAAGCTTTGAACTTATCTCTTCATAGGTATTCATTATTTTCAAGCTTCACTTTAATTGGATCAGTTCACTTCTAACATTATAGTGACTTTTTATATACATTTACTAGAGGCCCAGTGCACAAAATTCATGCACGGAGGTGGGGGAGGTCCCTCAGCCCAGCCTGCCCCCTCTTCAATCTGGGACCCCTATGGGATTGGGCCTAAACTGGCAGTTGTACATGCCTCTCACAATGCAGGACTGCTGGCTCCTAACCACTCACCTGCCTGCCTGCCTGATTACCTCTAACCCCTCTGCCTGCCTGCCTGATCACCCCTAACCACCTCAGCCTGTCTGATTGCCTCTAACTGCTCCCCTGCTGGCCTGATCACCCTTAATTCCTCCCCTGCTGGCTCCTAACTGCCTCGGCTTCGGCCCCACACCTGGGGCCCAGGCTTCCCTCCTTGGCCAGCTGCAGGCACCTGGGACCTGGGCTTCTCTCCCTCTGGCTGGCCACAGGCACCCAGGACCCAGGCTGGCTTCACCAGGGACTCCAGCAGGTGGCTTCTCTTCTCCCAGGCTGCAGCCACAGCCATTGGAACCCAGGACCACGGGTAGGTGGCTTTGCCAGGCCTGGCTTTGTCAGGAAAGATGTCTGGAAGACATCTGGTCTAATTAGTATATTACCCTTTTATTAGTATAGATATACAACTGTCCTTGGTTAATTTTCCTATCTTCTCAGAATTTTTTTCTAGAGCAAAACATGGGTAACTTTTCTTAAATTAAATACTTTATAATAGTCATGTGATAGACTGTTCTCCAATATCAAAAGAAGATAATCCATAAAAAGAGATAAACAACAGATCTTGCTAAAAAATTAAAATAAAAATGTATCTCAAGTAAATATTTTCCAAATCTTAAATTAGAGATTTATGAGGTTCTAATACTAACAAATTTGACCAAAATTCAATATACATATGTTAAATAGGCACTGTACATATAAAGACAAATAAGAAGTAAGTACTAGACTTCCAGAAATTTATAAATTATTTGCAGAACAAATAATTGTCCTCATATAAAGGAAAGATTTCTATATAAACTTTTAGCTTGTGTTTAGCTACTGTCTTCTCAAGGTTTTATTATTAGTAATTGACAAAGGCTAGTTTAATCTGACTGAAACTTTCCAGTCGCCAAAAACAATATATAACAAAGGAGGTTACAAACTAGTTATAGTTCATTGAATGTCCAACTAAAATTGCTTTTAATATTGCAGTCATAAAAATAACTCTTATTCTCCATAATGTCAATACATCTTCATAAGAATCAACAATGTTTTCTGGAACTTGTGTCTTGCCAACTTGAACTGAAGGTGTTGGCAAATGACAGTGAAAAAAAAAAAAAAGCTGGAATAAGAATTGTGTTAACTTATGACTCACAAGTAAAAAAAAACAAAACACAAAAAACAGAGAGCACAGTGACAAAAATAAGTAAAAACTTCCTACAAAAAAACACATAAAAATAAAAGCTGGTAGAAATCAATCTTTTTATGAAATAACTCTTCATTTTGTATTGAGACTAAACTTTAGCTAATCAGAGTCCGCGTCAGCACAAAACAATATTTAAGATAAACCAATTTTGAGGAGTAACAGTATTTTGTAAATGTTTTAAATTCTATTATCATCTATTCTATTTTTAATAATAGTGATAAGCAGTATATGCCTTGCTTAAAAAATATAAATGTAAAAATTAGTTATCACTCTTTTCACAAACTGAATAATTTATTTTCAAAACAAATGTTTCTAAGCATTTATTTTGGCTCTAAATTATTTTGCTAAAAATAATTTGAAGTGCTATTTTAATTGAATTTCATAGTTCCTGTGTCAGGGTTTAGTACCCTTTTTGAGAGGAAATGCAGGGAATTTACTTAGAGCACAAATCTAAAATGTATAATGCTCAACCTTTCATATAAAGGAGACATTTTCTACTTTTCTTTTTAACTTTCTCAGTTTAAATAATTATTTAAAATATTTTTTCATTTTAGATTCATTTTATACTTTAAGCTTATTTTTAATTTGTATCAATTTTTATGACTTCTCTTTTTATTCCCTTAAATTGCACTGATTTTATTACTTGCTTTTATAATTATCAATAAAACAAGGATCATTTAAAGTAGAGAGATTTCTTATCCTCAACAGAAAAATGACAGAGGAAAGGAGTTGGATAGAAACATTTGTCTATATGCTGCTGTGACATAATAGAAAATATATACTCTTCTCTGTCTCCAGTTCTTGACATAGAGCTCCTAAATGCTTGTAAATCCCTCAACTATAAAAGTACTAGAAAGAATATATGCACCACTATGTTCATAGCAGCACAATTTACAATAGCTAAGATTTGAAAATAACCTAAGTGCCCATCAATAGATGAGCGGATTAAAAACCTGTGGCACATCTACACAATGGAATACTATTCTGCTATAAAAAGGAAGGAACTCCTACCATTTACAGCAGCATGGATGGACCTGGAGAACATCATGCTAAGTGAAATAAGTCAGTCAGAGGAAGATAAATATTACATGATTTCACTCATTTGTGGATTATAATGAACAACATAAACTAATGAACAAAAATAGAACCAGAGACATGGAAGCATCTAACAGACTGTCCAACCTATGAGGGAAGGCGGGGCGTGGGGGGAGGCGGGGTAGGGGACAAGAAATCAATCAAAGGACTTGTAGGCATGCACATGAGAAAAACCAATGAACAAAGACACTAGGGAGGTGAAGGCATGATTGGGAATGGGGTGGGGGGGCCATGTGGAGATAAGAACACATATGTAATACATTAATCAATAAAGAAAAAATGCAAAAAAAAAGTACCAGAAATACCTATTGTTTTAATGAGGTGACTCTGGGTGGGCTCCTAGATAGCTCCACTGGTCAACACAGAGACAGAGCCATTGTTAGGAGTTTAGAGTGTTCAGCCAGTCCCCTTACCCTCCAGAGAAGGAACGAGAGCTGGAAACATAGTTATTAACTGTCCATGTCTATGTGAGGGAGCTTCATAAAATCCCAATAGCAGGGGGTTCCGAGACCTTCCAGGCTGATGAACACATCCACATGGGAAGGACAGAGGCTCCTCCTGTGTTTGAGACCTTTCCAGACCCTGACCTTTTGTCTCTTCACCTGGCTGTTTATATGTATCCTTTATCACACCCTTTAGGAAGTTAGTCAATGTGTTTCCCTGAGTTGAGTGAGCAAATTAATTGAACCTAGGAGGGGGTCATTAGAATCTCCAATCTACTGCCTGTTGGTCACAGGTGATAATCTGGGTTTAGGACTGGATTCTTGTAGGGATCTGGGGGACCATCTTACGGGAATGAGCCTTTAATCCTGTGGGATCTGATGCTATCTCTGGGTAGATGGTGTCAGAATTGAGTTAAATCGTAGAACACCCAGTGAGAGTCACAGAAAATTGCTTGTGGGGAAAACCCTCCACACATTTGGTGAGCTGAGCATCAGAAGTGAAGTGTTCTGTGTGAATAGGAAAAGAGACACAGATGGAAGAGACACAGAACAGGGAAAAACTCAGGGCTCCCTCACATAGGAAGAAAAAAAGCTGAGGTTTTTCTCCGAAGCAGCTGCCCTTTCAAAGAATTTCATCTTGAGAAAGGGCATATTTGAATGGTAGTATTTGCTGCTATTTTACAACAATTATCCTACGGTGAGCAACCTCAGCCTTCTTTTATCTTGGACCCATAAGATTTGGGGCCAAATACCAGAAGCAAGTCCCTCCCAGGATAAACTGGCATGTCTAGGCTCTGAGCTTATTTGTAGTGAGAAGACAAGGAGATTCTTTTAGACACAAACCTAATATAAGAACTTGGTCCACATACTGACCTGCTTATAGTAGAAAATTTGGAATGTCAAAATATATAGTAAAAAATTATGTATAAATCCACTACAAATATTTTGGTGTATTTACTTCAAGTCTCCTTTTGTGTTTTAGTGCACATGCACCTGCGTTTATGTATATCTCTAGAATAAATTTATAAACATCACTTCAATGGCATTTAACAATAATATTAATTTTTTATAAATATCATTTCGAGAGTAGTATATTTTATACCTATGATCTCTAATTTAACATTCCCTCATTATTGAACATTTAAATTATCACTAGGCTTAATTTGTATGACTACATAATAATGAGCAGCATTGCACACAAATTTATGCCATCCTTGAAATAATTTTCTTAGAACATATATTTTTGAAAGAGAAATAAATGAATATGCTACAGCTGTTAACACATCTCATCATATTGTTTGCTGAGGAGAAACACCTCTTCTGCTTTGTGCCTCCTCTAATTGGGGAGTATTACTATTTCTTTAAATGTGCATGTTCAGTTAAAAAGTAAATCTGTTACTTTGTTTTTCTTTGATTAAGACTAAGTCTACTTTCAAATATATTGTAATTTTAATTTCCTTTTTAAGATCTTTGTGTGTCACATAATATGTTGTCGTCACTGGACTAGTTCTTAGTGGTATAAGGGCTTTCCTCTCTACTCACCTACTGTCCTTTCAGGAGGCAGAAATTTTGTGGTTCCAGGCAATAGAATAGAAATTGAGGAGAAACGGTTCCTATAACAAGAATAGCCATCATATCCATTCAAATGGATATGATCGAAATGTATATTAAAAGGAAAAAGATAGATAAGAAAAAAGAAGAAAAGGAGAGATTTATAACTAGGCAAAGGAGAGAGATGGGAGAAAAACCCAGGTTTTCAGAAACAGATGTTTTTACATTTTAGCCATGCATTTGCATTGCATACTAGGAAAATCTGACCTTTTAGTTATCAATTAAATTTGCTACTATAAAACTCCATTCACTTTTTTTTATAACTACTACTAAAATACTAAAATGTCAGTAGGGGTATAAATTAATATAGACTCACTTTATATTGTCCGACTAAAGCATAGGGTTGGAGACAGTGTAGAATGGAGGTCGAGTGTGCATGTGTTCAATGTGTCCTTGCATAGACTCGGATCTCCTCTTTAGTAGCTTTGTGACTTGTCTCCTTGAACAAGTCATTTGACTTCTCTGTTCCTGATTTTCCCACAGGACTTTGGTAAGAATTACAGAGTGAACCCATTGGATTTGCATAATGATAAATTCTTGGCTAATACTGGATAAATCCTTAGCACATATTGGTTGTCTATTACTAGTAAAGCTGAGATTCTCATTAGAATAAGCTATGGATTTAGTGGATTCAATTTAGCCATTTATTGAGCACATACTACATTCCTAATTATATGTGATGTGGTGAGAAAATAATATATACCTTCCCAGTGAACCTGCTCATAGCCTCTGAAGGAGAAGCCATATATAAATATCTCCCATGAGTACAACCCCAAGTTTCAAGTTCATGACTAGGAAGGCCAATTTGTTGGCTAATACAAATAATCTGGTCCAAACCAGCTCCTCTCTGGGAAGTGTAATTAAAATAGTAAAAGACTGAGTCAATTATCCTTGGGTGATGAACTAAAAGGAGATATTAATTTGAAGACTGCATTTTGAACTAAGTCCAAATGAAAAAATGTTTATGGGAGTGAAGGAGAGAGAGAGAGAGAGAGAGAGAGAGAGAGAGAGAGAGAGAGAGAGAGAGAGAGAAGGGAGGGATGGGAGAAGAAGGAAAGGTAGAGAAGAGGGGGGGAAAAGAGGGAAGGAGAGAAAAGAAAGAAAGGGAAAGAGAGGGGATGAAGAGGATGGGTTGGGAGAGAGAAGAGAAAGAAGAGAGGACAGAAATATGAGACCATATACACTCTGAAAGAGAGAGTGGCTGTCTAGGACTTAATTTCCCTTTCCATGAGTGTACCTGTACTTCATAATCTTGGTCAACACTTGGATTTACTCTTATATCCTTATAGTATCTGTTCCACTCTCATTTTTACTTGAGGTGGCAAACTGAAGTGTTCTTTCTCATTCCTCCAATGGCTTTAACTAAATCAATGCACAGCAGGTGAAAATGAAGTAACTCTCTGCCTACATAAAATACGGGCATGAGGCTAGTTATTTTATGAGAAGTTTCCTATATAAATCTTTCAGAGCTGTTACTTCTTTCTCTCTTTTCCTATTCTCTATCCTCTATTGATGGAGTTTCTACTCGAAGTCCATTGTCCACTTACTATCCCAGACTCCATACATATAGGATAGATTGCTTATTATATAAGGAATCAGGAATCTTTAGGATAATTCTGCTGTTCACTAAACAAGTACCACCAATATAGCACACTCTTCTAGCAGACTAATATGTGTTGAGCATGTAGTATGTAAGTGAAGCACCACACTAAGTACTTTATACGTTTTTTCATTTTATTCTCAAGCAAACTTGTGAGGTTTATATCATCCTCATTTTATAAAGATGAAAATTGACAGATTCAGTAAAGTGAAGCAATTATCAATGGCCCTAAGGACAGTAGCAGAACCAAGATTTTAACCAGAGTTAACATACGTGGCACTGAGTAAATGCACAACAGAATGTCACAGAGGGGACATTACCAGGTACTTTATTTGGTCCCTTGTGTGATAGGATGTAGACTAGTAACAAATTGAGTTAACATTAATTGTATTATTATCTACATTAATAAAAGAGGAACATGCAAATTAACCATCACTCTGTCACTCAGCCACTCCACTAAACCCACTCGTCAATCAAAATGACTATGCAAATTAACCCAACAAAGATGGTGTTTAATTTGCATACACAGGTAAGGAGCAGAGACTGAAGATGACTGAAGATGGCAGCAGCTATGGAGCTGGAGCAAACAGGAGGGTGGGTTGCTCCCAGCGATGGAGGAAGCCACGCTTCCCACAGGCCCTGGACTCTGCTCAAGGAGTGGCTGGGGGCCTGGGCTCTGCTAAAGGAGTGGCTGGGGGCCTGGCCTCCACTCGAAAAGCTGGGGGGGGGGGGGGGGGCAGGAAAGGAGAGGCTGGGAGCAGCCGGAGCAGAAAAGCTAAGCCTTCCTTCCCAAAGGCCTGGGCCCCAGGTGCTGGAGGAAAACTGGTGCCGGCAGCCAAGGGAAGGAAGGCCCTTGGCGTGAATCTTCATACAATGGGCCATAGCAGTGACTACAATATTGAGTTGAAGCAGATTTTAAAACACAAGTATCATTTTTCTACTACTGGTTATTCTTATTTGCTAAAAGGAAAAGACTATAACTTGAAACTATCTAATAATCCTCTTTGGTAAATGATCATTAAATATAAACCCAATATGTACAACTAAGATTTAAGCTTAACAAAGAGGTCATCACTAAGCTTAAACTCATGGCCCATTGCATAAAAAGATAAACCACAATGGAGCAAAGACAGCAATGTTCATGTACAAGCACAGCATGGCGGTGAATGCTCAGTGAGCCGCAGAGTAGCCATCAAGGTTAAATCATGCTTATAAATTAAATCATGTTTGCATGAGGGATACAAGATTAGCAACAAAATAAATGCCAATGTCACTGGTGTGGTAAAACATCAGAGCTTAGGACAACTGAAAATACTTGCAGCACAAGAGGATACATGTTAGAGGAGACACATAAAGAAGGCTGAAAAAAACACGAGGATTTTGAGAGAAATGATATCAGGATGGGTTGGGATAAACACTGCTGCTTTCCTCTGCTTTGGAATAAGCTGGGGACATTCAGTCTTCTTCTCTCCTACTCTCACACGGCTAATTGTAAGCAAGAGTTCTAAGAATAAACTGACGTAATAGGTAAACCTGCATTCCCTGCTCTTAATGTTTCCCTGTGAAGAAACTTTTGCTAGTTTAACGCTCTTGGACTTTCACCCTTCTCTCAGCTGGCAATGCTTAAGGTTCAATTTAACAAGAAGTACAGTGGTTTTAGCTCTCTGTGGCTTCAGTTACCCATGGTCAACTTCAGCCCCAAAATGTTAAATGCAAAATTTCAGAAATTAACAAGTCATAAGTTTTAAATTGCTCACCATTCTGAGTACAGTAATGAAATCTAACACCATCACACTCCATCCTTCATCCCTCCCCCCCTGCCAGGATGTGATTCATCTCTTTGTCCAATTATTCCCCCTGTATACACCATTGCCTGTTAGTCACTTAGTAGCCATCTCAGTTATCAGATCAGTTATTGGAGAAAGAGAGACGATATTCACATAACTTTATTATACTACTAGAGGCCCGGTGCATGAAATTCATGCACTTGGGGGGTACCTCAGCCCAGCCTGCACCCTCTCACAGTCCGGAACCCCTCGGAGGATGTCTGTCTGTTGGCTTAGGCCTGACCCCCTACCCCACCCTCACCTCCCAGAGCCCTCAGCCAGCAGTCAGACATCTCTCTTGCAGGCTGGAGCTCTCGCAGCCCGAGACCCCTTGTTCCTTATTACCGCCTGCAGTGGAGGCAGGAGAGGCTCCCGCCACCAACACTGCACTCACCAGCTGTGAGCCCGGCTTCTGGCTGAGTGATGCTCCTCCTGTGAGAGTGCACTGACCACCAGGGGGAAGCTCCTGTGTTTAGTGTCTGCCCCCTGGTGGTCAGTGTACATCATAGCCACTGTTCCTTCAGCCATTTGGTCGATTTGCATATTAGGGTTTTATTACATAGGATACTAGAGGACTAGTGCACAAAATTCCTGGAATCTTTAGGATTCCATGGGGGTTGGGAGATAAGATCCCTCAGCCTGGACGGCATGTTCTCGAAATATGGACCCCTTGGGGGATGTCCAATTGCTGATTTAGGCCCAATTCCGTGTGGATCAGGCCTAAACCAGCAGTCAGACATCCCTCTTGAAATCCAGGACCACTGGCCCCTAACTGCTCGCCTGCCTGCTTGATTGCCCTAACTGCCTCTGCCTGCCTGATCACCCCTAGCACTCTGCCTGCCTGCCTGATCACCCCTAACTGCCTCTGCCTACCTGATCACCCCTAAGCACTCTGCCTGCCTATCACCCTTGACCACTCTGCCTGCTTTCCTGATCGCCCCTAACTGCTTGCCTACCTGCCTGATCACACCTAACCACTTGCTAGAAGGTGGCCAGCTGGTCGTTCTGGTCTCCGGTCATTGTGGCCGTTCCGTCATTTCGGTTGATGGGCTTTTATTATATGGCATTTTTATAATTGTTCTGTTTCATTATTAATTATTGTTGCACCTAAATTATAAGTTAAACTTTACCATAGGTGTAAATATATAGAAAAAAAACCATTATATATAAGGTTTGGACTATCCACAGTTTCAGGCATCCACTGGGAGTCTTAGAACCTAATTCCCATGAATTAGGGGGAACTAATGTATTATAAGGTCCATTTGCTCACATTTAAGCCAAACTTGCCAAGCTTAGATTTCATCAGTAATAAAATTGACCCAGTTATTTGACCCTGCATCTAATTCTCAATTAATTTCTAATCAGGTAGAAAAAAGGTATTCTTTTTTACTTTCTAAAAGTTTAATAGCCAAAACTGATTGTGTGGGTGTGTGCGCACATGCACGCGTGTGTATGTGTTTGTATAATATAGTATAAGTTTTCAAACCGTCATGATGACCACTCGTATTCATAAGATCTCTTTATTATCATTTACATTAAAAAGGAGTTGTGCCCTAGCCGATTTGTCTCGGTGGACAGAGCATCGGCCTGTGGACCGAAGGGTCCCAGGTTTGATTCTGGTCAAGGGCATGTACCTTGGTTGCGGGCACATCTCCAGTTGGGGGTGTGCAAGAGGCAGCTGGTCAATGTTTCTCTCTTATCGATGTTTCTGACTCTATCCCCCTCCCTTCCTCTCTGTAAAATATCAATAAAAATATATTTTTTTAAAAAAGGAATTATGTTGCTTTATTTAATTTATATTTTGGTATCTGACTCATGGGGAATATGTAAAAACCACATAGAATTACCTGTAAGGATTAGAACAGAAAATAGAAAAAGATTGTCTGGAGGAATTCTTGATGACTAGGAATTCTTGATGCCACTGTAATTATGCCCTGGGATAGCTGTAGAAAGAGAAACAGCTGTGAAGTTGAAGAATTTATTTCAAATAAAAATAAAGGTGAAGACAGAATACTAAGAGAATAATCTGATCACACCCTATAATTCCATTAAAATTATACTAATACAATAAATCTGAAATGCTAATGAATCATTTAAATTTATTCTTTCACGCTAAAGAAATTGATGTTATTCTAGAAAATTTCCTACTTGAGCACATACATGAAACATTGTCTAGTTGTCCTTTAAAAAGGCTTAAACAAAGATGATGAAATTATAATAAGAAATAAGCCAAACTCAAGCTAAGGTTTACTTTTGACACTAATGAAAATGAAATCTATTTTAATGTAATGTAATACTTGCAATGATATCCTAATTTCTATAGTATTTTGAAATATAATAACTTTGTGAACAATGATAACAATAGCTTATTATAGCTAGAGTTGCCTAATATGCCCTAAGTACAATGTTATGTATGTGGCATCTCACTTTGACCTCACCAAAACTCTTGAGGGCAGACATCATTATCCTTTTGCAGATAAGGAAACAGACTGGGAACGGTTATTTTACCCATGTCACACATACACAATTAGGAGACTCAAACCAGGCTTCTCAGGTGTGGAGTCCCTGCTCACTCCATTCAGCCACACGTAATGCAGTACCCATTTCTAAAACACGTTTCTCCATCTTTCCCCACACCGCTGGCCCTCCCTGGCTTTCCCGTGCCTGCACTCATTCACCCGGGCCTTGGGGTCAGCCTTTGCTGTTCTCCCACAGAGCATGCATTTCATCAGTTCCCAGTGCACATCTATCCTCGCCTGTCTAGTCCCACCTTGAAGAGGTTTCCATCACTTCTTTCCTGCAATTGTAGCTTAATACCTTACAATTTCATCCTGCATGAACAGCCATATTAATCTTGTTTATTGCAAATACCATTTTATTTATTTTTAATATATATTTTTATTGATTTCAGAGAGAAATGAAGAGATAGAAACATCCGTAATGAGAGATAATCATTGATTGGCTGCCTCCTGCACGTCCCTATTGGGGATCGAACCCACAACCCAGGCATATGCTCTAACTAGGAATCGAACTGTGACCTTCTGGTTCATAGGTCAATGCTCTATCACTCATCCACATTGGCTGGGCACAAATACCATTTTACATATTCCACACAATCCATTTAATTTTTCTAACAACTTTCAATAGATCTTGTTGTTGTTGTTTTTCCTATAAGATTTGTAGGCAAACATTTTCCAGTAAAAAAAAAATACAGAGATATTTTAGGCTATATGAGCTATACAGTCTCTGACGTAACTATTAGCCTTGTCAATGTAGTGCAAAAGCAACTTAGATATTATGAAAATTGAGCCACAGTCTCACATAGGTGAGTATGGTTATACTCCAATGAAATTTTATTTTGAAAAACAGAGGGTAGACTGAATTTGACCCACAGACTAGTTTATCAAGGTTAAAATAAAAATAGCTTTCACTTATTTTTCAAGGCCTCTTATAAATTAATAAATAAAATAAAATAAATATTGTTAATGAAACAGTTAATTTGGCAAGTCACATAAACAGTTCATTGCCCTTCCTTCATAGGATTTTTTCAGGGTCGAATTTTACGAAAGAATTATGTACAGAAAACATCCACTTTCTCTCTATCCTAATCCCCACTCCTCCTAACCACACACACTCTGCAATTTGAGACCACGGTGTTAGAGACGCTGTTACCCAGTTTTGTAGTTACCCAGAACTGGGCTTATATACTGGACTACCAGCTGTAGTAACTATTTGACCTTGGGTAACATATTTAACATCTTTGATTCTAGATCTTTTCTCCTGTAAAATGTGTACAGTAATATTATTGCTACTGTGAAGATTGAAATAAACAGTTATACAACATGTAAAAGAACATAAACATTGTAGGTGATAATAAATATTAGTTCCCTCTTTTCTTCCCTGTCTCCCCTCTTTTCTTTCTTGACTTTAACTGCTGACATATTTTTCTCAGTTGTAGACATGAACTCCTCATGTTTGTAGTAAAATGCTTCAATGGTTCCTCACTGCTTGCAAACAAAGCTTAGATTCCTTAGTTTGTGAAATGGGTTTTGACTCTTGCCTAAATTCCTAGTGTTATTTTTTTACCACTTCTCCAATTAAAAAATAATAGCAGTTGATAAACTTTGAAATTGAGTTCTTATTGTGAATACAAAGTCAGGAAAGACAGACCCTCCCTTCCCACAAAAGGTGTTTTTTAGAAAAATAAAAATCTGAAAACCCATAGACCAGAGGAGAAGGGAATGGCTCTTTACCGGGAGCAGTTCTGTTTCCTACACCCGATGTCGGTATACTAATGTTTATTTTTTCCCACTCAGTCTTTATTGCAATGAGGTTCTTACTATATTATTTATCTGAAGAAGAAAGTGATCGGCAAGTTCCTTAAGGTCAAGGACTTTTATGTTTTAGTTACTTCTGTGTGCCCAGCACCTAAACTGTAGAAGGGCACGCAAGAGTTTCTGCAGTTTTTTTAGTAAGTGGAGAGTTAGAGAAGCTAATTAATTTGTCGGTGTTACAAGATCAACAAGCAACATGTTGGAGGTGCCAGTCAGGTGCAACTTGAAATCCTTTACTTTTTTTTCATAACCACACATTATGAGGGTGGGACTGCGTATATATTTTCACCATCTTGTGATCAGTGCATGCACTGAAATTGGCACAGGATAGGTAATCAGAAAATATTCTTGAATAGATAATCTCACACGCTTCTACCCTATATAAATAGGCTATATATATATATATATTTATATATATATATATAATACTTCTTTAAAAATGTTTAATCATGTAAATAGAGTTGATAGAAAATAGAGACCCAATTCACATTTACATAATAAAAAACTGATATTTTAGATTTCACATTTCAAACTAATATACATCCCATCACTGTCTAACATGATATTCTGAGATAAGCATGACCCAAGTGTCTACTATAGAAAAGTTATCCATGGGTAGACCTGCATTTACTGCTTGGCCAATTATTGACACAATTAGCCTGACTCCTTAAAAGAGAAGCCCAATGTTTCCTTTCTCTTTGGGGAGGTTCAGCTTCCCAGGTCATTCAACTCAAACCTTAGTGCAACTCAAAAATTCTGTTTTAATATACAATTCTCTTTGTTTTACTTTGCTGATAAAATTTATGGAGAACTTTTTTTCCCCAAAACCCTTAACATTAATTTTAGCATTAAGGAAAACAACTTTTAGGCATGCCTTAAACAACAGTTTTCTATGCACATACATCATCACATAATACAATTTTTCCTAAGAAGCACTATCAAGATAAGACCTGAGTTGTTCCACGTGTATTTATCACTATAGTAAATTTTGAATAGTTGCTCATACAATGCTTTCCCTTTCTTAATCTGAAAACCATTTGACTTTTACTTCCTTCTACTAATCCACTAACCCATAGTAACCTATTCTAATCTATAGTATCCAAACTGTCTTGGGTTGATAATGCCACCTGGTGGCAGAAAACTGTCTGAACCAACCACATTCCCCAAGGCAATGGTTCTCAACCTGTGGGTCGCGACCCCTTTCACAGGGGTCGTCTAAATACATCCTGTATATCAGATATTTACATTATGATTCATAACAGTAGCAACACCACAGTTATGAAGTAGCAACAAAAATAATTTTATGGCAGGGGTCACCACAATATGAGAAACTGTATTAAAGGGTCACGGCATTAGGAAGATTGAGAACCGCTGCAAGGTCTGCCTTCTCAGAGAAATTCTTCAGGATCCAATGTCACCATTTTCTTCCTTCTTTCCTTTCTGCATCTTAGTTCATTGAACCACAAATAATCTGTTTCTCAATGTACTCACAAGTACTTTTAAACCTCTTTCCTCCTCGCTCTTACTGGTAATTGCCTCCATTTCCTCAAGATATAGGTCTGTTTTCTCCTTTTCTCTCTTGCAATTGTGAGTTTAAACAAAAATCTTCTGGTGTTTGGTTGATAAATATATCAAGAGTACTTGGGTTATAAATGTATCCAAGGAGATGGAAAATACAAAGTTAAACTATGTGCTCATGAATTCTTTTGGATAAGGAACACAGAAATAAGTCTCCCTCTCTCCTTTTTGTTTTTTCTAGAAAAGTAATTCCCTCCTGTAAAGGTAATAACAGTTGGTAGTACACTCCACAGACATGTACATAGAATTACCATTTTCCTCCACAAGAAAATCATAGTTTATTCATACCTTCCTATGCTTTATTTCATTTCCACGATATTATATCTTACTGATATATTCATATAGGCCCTCAGAGAGCTGCCTCATCATTTTTTAGGGCTACATAGTATTTCACTATATGGCTATGCCTAGTTTACATCACAAATTCTTCATTGAAGGATTTTTAGTTTTCCCTCCCATAATCTTTTATTACTCCCAAAAATGATGTCCTGGGCCAGTGCTAAGGTAGTTGTATGATGAATGCCTAGAAATAGTTTCTGAGTCTGAAGGGCAAGGGCAGAAATTATAAATATATTATTAAGTTACAAATGTTATACATACACAATTTGAAAAGTAAACTTCAATGAATTAATATGTTCTGATTCCCTATGATAAGGAAAGCTGTTAGAATATACATTATTCATGTGTAATGAATATAATAAACTGGTATGATGATGTTATAGATTTTATTATCATCATTGTTTAATTAATTTAAGAGATAATTCAAGATAGGTTATATCACATGTTTTTATATTTAAACATGCCCATTTATACACATAACCTGTATACACTGAGTGGCCAGATTATTATGATCACCTGACATTTGTAGGCAAATTAGCTATAATTTTACACTGAAGTTACTAGAGGGTCAGACCATTATAGAAAGGGAAGCAGGTTGTTTACCATGACAGTAGAAGTGATTTTTTTTTTCTGAAGACATGGGTAAACAACACGATTTAACAGCCTTTGAACGTGGGATGATTGTTGGCACTCGGAGCCATGGAGCAAGTATCAGCAAAACAGCCAAAAGCCTGTTCTAACAACTTTGCTGTCTGCAGTTACCAAGATAAAAGGTCTCCAATTTGCACAGGAACACAAGGATTAGACAGTCAAGCATTGGAAAAAAGTCATGTGGTCCGATGAATCACACTTCCAGTTGCATCATGCAGATGGCAGAGTGAGAATTTGGTGGAGACTGCATGAAAGCATGCACCCCACATGCATGAGTACAACCCTTCAAGCTGGTGGGGGCAGTGTTATGTATGGTTTGGGGCATGTTTTCCTGGCATGATTTGGGTCTTTAATTCATGTAGAATAATGTCTGAATAGCACAGCATTCCTAAGTATTGTTGCTGATCAAGTTCATCCTATCATGTTGATGGCATATCCCAATAGAGATGGCTTCTTCCAACAAGACAATGCACCATACCATGGTGCTCGTATTGTGCAGGAGTGGTTTCAAGAACATGAGGGAGACTTTACCTTGCTTAGGTGGCCCCCACAATCACCAGATCTCAATCCAATTGAGCATTTATGGGACGAAGTTAAAGAGCCATCAAGCAGCTGGTTCCACAACCATCAAATCTCACAGAACTGGACAGTGCTATTCATCAGGCATGGTGTCAGATTCCTCACATCACCTTTCAACATCGCATGGAGTCAATGCCAAGAAGTATCACCACAGTATTGAAGGCAAAAGGTGGCCTAAGGAAGTACTGATGGGTGGTCATAATAATCTGGTATATATATTAGAAGACTAGAGGCCTGGTGCACAAAAATTTGTGCACTTGGGGGGTCCCTCAGCCCAGCCTGTGCCCTATCACAGTCTGGGACCCTCAGGGAATGTCCACCTGCTGGCTTAGGCCCACTCTCTGGGGGATCAGGCCTAAGCTGACAGTCAGACATCACTCTGGCAGCCTGGGAGCCCTCGGGAGATGTCCACTTGCCAGCAGGGAGCAGGCTTAAGCTGCAGTCAGACATCCTTAGTGCTGCTGAGGAGGCAGGAGAGGCTCCTGCCATCACCGCTGTACTGGCAGCTGGCAGCCTGGCTTGTGGCTGAGCAGAGCTCCCACTGTGGGAGTGCACTGACCACCAGGGAAAGCTCCTACATTGAGCATCTTCCCCCTGGTGGTCAGTGTGTGTCATAGTGACCAGTCATTCACAGTCATTCTGCTGTTAGGGTCAATTTGCATATTACCCTTTTATTATATAGGATAGAGGCTTAGTGCATGGATAGGGGCCGGCTGGTTTGCCCTGAAAGGTGTCTCGGATCAGGGTGGGGGTCTCTCAGGGGTGCCTGGCCAGCATGGGTGAGGAGCTGAGGGCCAGTTTCAGGCTGGCCATATCCCCTTCAGGGTGGGAGTCCTGCTGGGGTGCCTGGCCAGCCTGGGTGAGGAGTTGATGCTGTTGGCAGGCTGGCCACAGCTCCTTTAGTGTGGAGGGTCCTGCTGGGGTGCCTGGCCAGCCTGGGTGAGGGGCTGATGACTGTTTGCAGGCTGACCACAGTCCCTTCAGGGTGGGGGGTCCTGCTGGGGTGCCTGGCCAGTTTGGGTGAAGGGCTGATGGCTGTTTGCAGGCTAGCCAAGTTCCCCAGCAGGAACCCTCACCCCATGAGGGTGGGGCCATCCTGGGTGAGGGGTTGATGGCTGTTTGTAGGCTGGGCACAGTCCCCAGCAAGGCTGGCTGGAAGCAGGTATCTGGGATTTATTTATCTTCTATAATTAAAACTTTGTTGCCTTGAATGGAGGCCACAGCCAACCTAGGCAGGCAGGAAGTTTAGCTTCCTTCATTGCCAGGGCAAGCAAGCTTCCTGTTTGCTCTAGCTCTATGGCTGCCGGCCACCATCTTGGCTAGGTTAATTTGCATATAGTCACTCTGATTGGCTGCTGGGCATGGCTTGGCTGCTAGGCATGGCTTAGGTATAGTGGAGTGACACCTAATTTGCATATTACTCTTTTATTAGATTAGATCCTACATTCAAAGTCTGTTAAGTCTCATTGTTTACCCATATCTTCAGAAAAAAATCACTTATACTGTCATGGTAAACAACCTGCTTCCCTATTTATAATGGTCTGGCCCTCTAGCAACTTCAGGCTATTTGTCTATAAACATCAGGTGGTCATAATAATCTGGCCACTCAGTGTAATATAGATTCAGAACTTTATAGCAAAAAAAGCAGATTAAAGATAGTTTAGTTTAATATTTTCATTTTATACTTGAGGAACCCTAGAACCAAGGAGGTAAGGTATTATTTACAAGGCATATGTTTACATTTGTAAATAATAGTATTGATAATTACATGAATTTAATGTATACTATGTCTTTGGTACCATGCTAAATGTTTTATGTGTATTCACTCATACAACCCTCATAAAGGTAGAATATATTATTATCTGTTACTACTTAGACAAATGAGGCTTAGAGAAATTTAAAATTTTCACAATGTTTGGCTGTAGTACGTAGTAAGGCAAGAAACTGAATTTCGGTTACTTATTAATTCTAATTCCATATTTACTTAGTCCCTACATTTATTAGCTAAGTCTGTGTGTTTATTAACTCTCAATGTTATTTATGCATACTCCCACAACCTGAGAGAATGAAAATTACTAAATGTGGCAGAAAAAAAATGGGGAAGATAAAAATTGGATTAGCGGAGAAAATAAAAGGAGTCATAGAAGGAAATAGAGCAATGGTGTAATGTAGGTAAAGGTATTTTAGGATTTAGCTATATATATTTCTCAAAAGTACTTTTCCAACACAGGGTCCTTAAAGATTAGTGTCTACACAGTACAATGTAAGAAATCAACAGGCAAACCTAGATCCTTGGTTTCGAACTGTCCTTCCCCTGTCTCTCAGCTCAAGTCTTCAAGATTTCAGGGGGATCAGTTAGAAAAGTGAATAATTCAGGGTGTGGAGAGGAGAATAATAGTCTTACCATGGCTGACACAGTTTCCTTTCATGATTGCCTCTTTCAAAACCCTGGAAAGGTAGAAATGTATATAGCTAGATAAAATCAACAAATTCCCTTCATGTTGCACATATCATCAGTGAGAGAGGTGAAAGTCAAAATAAAAATAAAAACCTAACTGAAATTTAGATTTTTCTAGTGTTATTTTGAAATGTGGCATTTAAAATTACTCCTCATACTCATAACACAAATCCCCTGCACATTTTTTATGGATAGACCAAATAATTTTGAGACTCATTATTTTATTGACTATATTCAACAAATATTCATGAGATTGCTACGGGCTTGTCATAGCAACCTCATGAGTAATATGCCAGGGACACATGAAATAAAACACAAAAAAATTCTTGCCCTGGTGGAGCTTACATTCTAGTGTAGGAGAACACATCACAGGCGAAATACATATGGAAAATACTGTGTGTTGGATAATGCAAAGGCCAACGGAGACTCATCAGGAAAGATAAACAGGGAATCAGCGGTAGAGTTTTAAATAAAATAATCACATAGGCTTTTCTGAGAAGTTGATATTTGGAGAAAGACCAGAAAGAGGTGATGGGATGAGTCATGTGGCTATTTTGGAGAAAAGCATTCCAGGAACAGCAAATGCACAGGCACTAAGGCAGGGGAATGTGTGATTTTTTTCAAGGAAACAGGAGGAGGCCAGAGTGACAGGAGCTGAGGGAGGGGGAGAGAAGTCTGAGGGATAAGGTCAGAGAGGACAAGGGGAGCCTAATCTTTTAGGTAAACATAAAAATGCTATGTTTACCTAAAGTAGCAACATAAAGATTTCCACACTGTTCAAAACAAAACAAAACAGAAAGTCTTGAGAGGTTCATGAAGAAAACAACCAAGTAAAGCAAAGCACTGATTCTGAGTGTTTCTACAGCATTATTCTGAGAAGAGAATAAAGTCAAATAGTTTCAAAAGGAACAGGCATTCACAGCGTGTACTAAGGAGCAAGTGGTGATTTGTGCTATGTATCTGATTAAGCCAGAAACTGTTTCCCAAACCCACTTTGCTCTATGATTGCCAAGTACAGTTGATTCAAAGGGGCGCATAGGTGAAATCTGGAAGGCAAAAGTGGAGCAGTCCAGTAGCCCTGACTAGGCGATGGTAGTCATCAGCTGCTGTGACACGCAAGCACCTGGTGTGTTCCAGCCTGTCCTAACTCTCCTGCATTCTGCATCCAGCATCTTCTTGGTTGCTGACACTGTCATCCAAAAGAGGCCGGGGCCACCATCAGGTGCTTCACAGTCGAAGTACAAAGGTGGTAACTTCTCCGAGGTAACCACTCCCTATAGTCTCCCACACAGGCTTCCCCCTGGGCAGGCTCACCCGGTGACTAAGAGTGCCTGGTGTCTCAGATTGATCGTTTCTCTGATGACCCAACTGTCATTTCTGACCTTCACTGGAATGGCAACTTCCACAACTGTGTAATGTCTAACTTGAATAATAAGTGTCTTATCCCGTAACACTCATTAGTGGCTGCTCCAGTCCTGGACTCGTCTGACCTGGTCCATTTACAGAATGCCCATTTGCGTCAACTTTTGGTAAATTTGGGAATACTGGCAAGTTTAGGAAAACTGCAAAATAAACTTAAGTCATTTGCAGGGCATGTTCGGCTTAAGTCAACAGTGTTTTGAGATGTGTCAGGAAGGTTTTTCTGTGGTAAACAAAATGTGATTTCATAGCCGACCCAAGGTTTAAGAATAACTTCTAATCTCAACTTCTGCTTCTGAATGCTGTCAGTTAGGAAAATGAGAGCAGATGTTGACAGAGATGTAATTGCCAGTCTGATGCCTCAGCAAACACTCTGAAGGAAAGACAACAACGATACTAGACTGAATAAATTTCCTGTTTTAAGTTTATTTTACCAATTCTTTCAGCTGCATGCCCTACAAGTGACATCTCTAAGATGATGAATAAAAATGGGTCTTCGTCATTAAAACTCAGCAAAGTTTCTGTGTTTTAATACCACTTCTAGGATAAGATACCCTCGTTAAAGAGTCTTGCTGCATTTTGCATTTGAAATGTAAATGCATGTCTGATTTATTCATCAGTGATTCCAGACTTCAGAGTCTCTCCTTCCTAAATGTATTGAGTGCATTCCAGCTGCAACTCAAAGAGCTAATAACTGATGAATCTGAAAAAGGATATGTAGAAAAAATCAAGTTGTGAGGAATTCCCCTCATTTTTATTCAAGTAACACTCCCATTCGATATGAATTTATGTTGTTTCTACAACGAAGTATTTAGATTTTGTGGAATGGAGACTGCCTATAGAAAACCAATGGAAATAGTCATCAAAAGACTGACGTATTTAAAAAAAATTTTTAACTTGCTCTCACTTATATGTGGAATCTAATGCACAAAATAAACTAATGAAGAAAATAGAACCAGAGACATGGATACAGGGAACAGTCAGCTGTCAGAGAAGAAGGGGGACATTAGCCAAAGAAGACTCTATGGACACAAATAATAGTGTGGTGACACCCAGAGAGAGGGTCATACCCAGAAAGAGGGCGGGGTGGCAGTGGGCAGAGGTGGGGGTGGGAGAATGGAGGACCTCTGTAATAGTGTTAACAATAAACTAAAACAAAAATATTTTTAAAAGACATGTTATTTGATACCATCGATCCAAATCAAGAACAATTTATTAAGCTAACATATATATTAGACGTTCTGTATTACATTGTTTTACTCATGCTTGCCGTCCAGTGTTTTATGGAATATGGAGGCTCCAAGAGACAAAATAATGTACCCATATTTTTAGCATTAGTAAATGGCAGAGCTACTGTGTGGACCCTGGCATACCGACTACCACTTAGCATTTCTCCCTTCAATCTCTGTAATGTTACATGTGGAAATAATAACACTGACTCCGATGTTTTATTTATCACTTAACCATTACCAAGGATGCATTAATTCTCTGTTATCAATTACATAGCCACTGACATGTGCACTGAAGCCTTCAGTTCTAGTTGAGTGGTTTTATACTAAATTTTATTTACAGTTTCTTTGTAATTCCATCAAGTAGTGGAAAGCGCTTAAGCCAGAAGCCTCCAGATTCATCCTTTGCACATTTAGTAATATGAAGCAAATGACCCTCTGAGCTTAATTGTCCTCATCCACAAAAATAGCAGCCATATCACCTTTCCCCCAGCATTGCAGTGAGGGTCAATAGCAGACAGCCATTCATTAATGTTCTATTCCCATCCTTTCCTAACTCTCTCAGAAGGCAGCACTAGCTGGGATACATTGTTTGGGATAATTTCGGCAACCACTTAAGAGGAAATAAAAAATCTTAGACAAAATTGTCCCCAGTGCTACACAGGAATATTTCAGAAGCTTTTAATTTCTTAGAGTCGAGTCTAGACCAGTTGAGTATAATGCTTTGGAACTGCCAGTTAACCTCCACAGTGTTGGGACCAGCCCATGAGAAGAAGAATGGGGAATTCGGAGAAGTGGTGAGGTTGTTATGAGGGTTTGTAGTCTCCTAGATCTCTCTTCATTCTGCAGCTGACGTGGGCCAGTAAAGGTGGGCAAAGAACCTGTACTATTTCCTAGCGATTTTCTTTGAAAGCCCCCTAAGGTGCTGTCATCTCTACATATATTTCACTTTTGTTAGCTTGTAACAAAACAGCATAAGCCAGGAAACATCAGACTTTGTGACTTCTCTGAATCACACTTAGCTGGAGATAAATACACCAATTAGCAACATCTGTTCTTAAGATTGATCATCTTAAAAATAATACTTTCACAAAACCTTTTCTATTAACTTCTTATTTTATCAGTGTAGCTCTTGTTTAGCATGGTGATCTTTGGTATATACCACCACCTAGTATATATCGAACTTTTTTTCAAAGTTTCAACTGATTTATTGACTTATGATCATATTTTGTAACTAGTTGGAGATCCTGACATTCTTCTTAGGAGTTTTCTGCAGTCATTTCAATCTAACTTGCTTTTGACATTCAAGCCAGTGAGTTAATAAGGATGCCTTTCTGTGTTCTGGGTTTATTTTCTTCTGATTCCATCACTACTCCTTATTCAGGGTGCATGTAAGAGTTCCGTTTTTTTATTTTGTTTTGTGGGAGTGGAGAATGGATGGCGTTATGTGTGTGTGTGTTTTGTGTGTGTGTGTGGGGGGGGTTGTTTGATTTTTTTTTATACTTTTTTGTGTTGGTTAGTTGTTTGGGTTTTTTAGAACAGTTTTCTCAGTAGAGTCTCAGATCACACTACTTAAAAACCGCTGAGGATGGCCACTGAGTTGTGACTGCATCACTTTTATTGGGTTAATTTTCTAATTATTTCATGAACTCTCCTTTTAATGGTTCAGAAAACCACTATTAACACTAGTATCATGAGCCGACATTCACAAGGTACTTACTACGTGCTGGGCGCTGTTGTATGAGATTGACATATATCAACTCTCCCTTACTACAGCTCCGTCACGTAGGCACTACTACCCCTTTCTACAGTAAGAAATTGGCACAGAGCTAGGTCACCCGGCCAAGGGCACACAAGGAGGAAGTCAGAGCCAGAATTTGGACCCTGGAATTGTGCTTTAGACCTTTCATGCTTGTATTAAAAAGAAAATTAAAAAACCACTTGATTTTAGAGATTATTTGATTAAATGTTGCTACATTTATGTTTTTAAAGATGCTTTTAAATTCAGGTTTATTTAAAATAAAGTACTTTTAAATTGTATTCATTCTGAATATAAGCTACTGTTGAACGTAAGTGCATTTGAATTTACCAAACATGAAGTGTGCTAATTTGGGGAATTCACTAGATGTTCAACTTTTAAAGCTAAATATATGAATATATATGAATATATATGTTACTTGTTTCTCATCTCTAATTTTTGCAGAAATATTTTCAGAACTTTAAAATAACTAAAAACTTTTCAAAAACATCAGTCTTCATAATGGATGGAAATTTTACAGTAAAATAAAGAAATAAAGATAGATGAATGAATAGCTAGATAGCTAGTAGATACAAAGAAAAAGAAAGAGAAAGAGAGAGAAAAAGAAAGAAAGAAAGAAAGAAAGAAAGAAAGAAAGAAAGAAAGAAAGAAAGAAAGAAAGAAGGAAGGAAGGAAGGAAGGAAGGAAGGAAGGAAGGAAGGAAGGAAGGAAGGAGGAAGGAAATGGATCTGGTCACTTATGTGCCACGGACTAACTCAGCTGTATCATATACCCATATCTGTACATGCAGAACCACTCCTTCTGGTACACTGCAGGTTAGCACACCTTTTCCCTCCTATAGTTGAAATACAACTATACTCAGCGTTGAGCTAGGAAAACATCTGAGAGACACAGGAGAAAAGATCAGAGCTGTGTACTCACTGCCATCCTCATACATGAACAGCACAACCTTCACAAGTTTTTTACCACCACTAACCTTACAATGTTTACTCTTTCTGTTTTCTTTCATAAGTATATTCTTCAATTCACTTACACTTCTGCTGCCCCTATGAGAAAAGAGCTCAGAGAGATTGTACTTAAATGAATTTCTTGAAGTCATCCTACTAATTAGGCTTACAAAACCAATTTTATTGTATCATTTATATGTTCTTATTATTGATACATGATAATGTCTTGCAAAAAAGCCTAATTTCAAACTATAATATGGTTAAGATCCTAGAATTTGACATGAAAAAAATGACCTTATTAAAATGCATACAAGCATATTAATTTCATTTCTTAATATCTAATGGGTTTTATAGTTTTAAAAGTCTGATCCATGACCTTCAAACCACATATCAGGGTTGGTGAAATTACACTGGTTTTTTTTTTCTTTTTAAGCTATTCGTTGTACTCTTAACCCAGTTAGTCAGTAATTAAGAACATGCTTTAGTTTCTAATAACATTAACATGAATAAGTAACCACAAAATCTATATTCTTGGACAGTTAACTCATGTCATACTAAAGGATTTATGAATTAGTTGTAGATTAATGTTTGCATATTATCAATGATTTAATGTTATATGATTCAGTGATGAGATAATACCGTTACCATCCATTAAAATCTTTTTTATCATTACAAAATTTAGTGGATGAATTGGAATGAAACTGCTTAAAACTTTATAATTTCAGAAGTTTGGTGGTGATAGGGGAGAGAGGAGAATAGGAAAGGAGGGGAGAAAAACAATTATGAAGAATCTAGACCACAGCAGTGTGGTTCAAATTTCCTTTTTTAAACACCCCTTCCTTCCTTCAAAGGACATCTCACTCAACTGGAGCTCCTCTGGTTAAAGGAGGTTGAAGTCTGTCCTGAGGGCAACTCTGACCAATGGCTCCTAGAAACTCTTTGAGTTCTATTTTCAGGCCCCCCACTTCGTTATTAACTGATTATCAGCTCTGAGAATTTATGATTCCCACTAAAACAATGAGAAGAATATCAAGGAGGCTGTGAAGGAGGTCCTTGACTACATTCAGATTCTGACCCCGAGGGCTCCTCTGGTCACACTGAGATATGCCAGGAAACCTCAGCACAGGGTCATGGACGTGCTTTGTGAACAGGATCACAAATGGATGCTGACTATTTTACTTCTGTGAAGTGGAGAGAAGAAGAGTAAAAAACAGAGACAAAGAAGAGTGCAGAGTAAGAATGTTGCCTCAAAAAATAAATCTGAAGACAAGCACAATCAGGCCCAAGGAACAAACAAACAGAAAAGTTGAAATTCTAGAATAAGTTAGTTTCAAACCAATAACATCTCTGTTTTGCTTAAATGAAAAGTTGTTTATGTCCACCATGAATGACAACATAAAAAGAGCATGGGTCTAAATCTCAAATCTACCACTGAGCAGCGTCATGACATTAAGAAAGCTATTTAAGCTTTCTAAATCTTCATTTTCTTATCTGGAAAATGAGTATAACAATCTGAACCTCAAAGCGTTCTTCAGAGGATTGAATGTAATTATGTATGACAATTGACATAAGATGCCAAGGCAGAACCCAACACATAACAGGCTGCTAGCCAACAATGTTTGACAAAAATAAAAATAAAAAAATCTCATTGATATTGAAATAACCAGAGTCCACTGGGTTTGCAATAATTTGTCCTAGCTATGAGATGGGCACCCATTTGCCACCAGTGAGTTTAGTTGGCTCAACTACTTTCTAAATGAGAGCAAGTTTAGAGGTTTACTTGCATGTAATCCAGAAAATAAACTGATATATGGTCATGCAGTGCCAAGCTTAAATTAGATATTATAAAATACATGATGATATGTCACATCCCTTATTGTCAGGAAAATATTTCTGAGGATAGGTCCTGCCTGTGGTTCCTTAGCAGTAGCAGGCATGTACAATGCATTCTCTGTTGTGCTTAGCATAGTGCATATGCGAGCATTCAACAAGCACAGTTCTTATGCACTAGCAGCTGCAGGGTATCTGTAAGAAAGCTGTAGCTTCAATAAGGTAAGCTGTGTTTATGTTTGTTTGATAGTCATCACTTGGGACTTTTTTTAAATACCTACTTTTGCCTAATCAAGTTTTATTTTTAAATTTTGAATCTCTTTGTATAAAGAGTTGTAACAGGAGATAGGAGTTTAGCATACATCTCTTCCTCTGACCTGGCTTACTTTTATTCCAACTCTGTAGGTAATACTTCATGTGCAAAGATCTAGTACAGGATATGTCGATATTTAAGATACCTACTCATCCAGTTGGATTGCTGTCTAGTTGCAGGATGGTGGGCAATATTACGGCAAGTACACAATTAATTATAAGGCATAATATAGTAAATTCTCATCTATTGGAACTAGAGAAGTTTGATTAGCCCTAATCTCTCACAGCCTGTGTCCACCAATAACTGTAGTCTTTTGCTACAAAATTGAATTTGGTCTCAGAAATCTTCCCAACACAATACTCTGTCAAGCCAACAGTGTTAGGATCCCTAGGTTATGAGGTTGATGATTCTTGCTGGAAAACATATAAATTACCTAAGAAAATGGATCCATTTGTTAGCAGTGATTACGATCTTAATATTTCAGTAGAAAAGTCTAGCTTACTTAGCCAAAAACAAGAGCATTCATAAGGATGAAGAATCAATACATGTCCAGGGGCCAAGTGCTTACTACAAATGAGTGTAATGAGCTGGAAGTAAAAACAAGAACTTATTGGACTGGGGCTATAGCAATACAGACCCAAGGCATTCAAATGAATCATTAAGAACAAAATGAAAGTAAACTGAAGGAATCGTTGGACTAGTTCTAGCCCATAGGCCATTGTTCACATTTATCTGTGACATAAATGTCAAAGGTATGGGAATAAGCTGTCAATGCAGACCTTCAAATGTGACCCAAAGAGCATCCCTAGGAGACAGAAGTTTACCATTTTGTCTAAGGCGGGCCCTACCTACCCTTTGCTGAATCTCCAGAGATATAACTAAATGTGCAGGTCAAGTTATATCTCTGGAGATTCAGCAAAGGTTAGCAGGAAATATCAAAAAATGAATTTATGGAAATTGATCAAGTCTATTAACATTATGGAAATAGAAATTTAAATTGTTGCATTACCTATCTATAGGGGCACATTTCTAAAGTATAAGAAAGACTAATTCTAATTTTTCCCCTCCTAATAGAATCAGGAAAACTGTGACTGAATAGAATAATAATAGTATTTATAATGTGACTTCAGATAAATATACATTTATTTGACAAACAATGGTAAAAAGCTTTGTCCCCTTCTAACCTATAAACTCTAGCTATAGATATAGTTTATAGCATTTTGCCATTTTCCTTAGTAGAACCTTTCTTTCTAGAAAGATATCATTTTAATAAGAAAACAAAAATGGTTGGCCCTAAGGCTTTGCAAATTTTAGATCTTCCCTCCTCCCCTACAAATTTGCTGTCCCAGAGAAACTCTAAAGAAAGTATCATGGAGCTAATACTTTTGAGGGAGGACATTTCAAACTATTTTTAGCCAAAGCTTTCATTTGCATTATAATTGGTATACATATAGTAAGATTCTTAAAGGAACAAACATGAGTTTTAGAAAACTGCACATAGATATTTTGAAACCTCTATTAAACATTCTTCACTTTTTGTGACTGAATATAACATTCTAGGATTAACTGTCTAATAATTTTTTGTTTCCCTAGTATCTAATCTAATAAAGAGTAATATGCAAATTAACCCTCACTCTGTTACACATAAGCCACGCCCACCAGCCAAGCCATGCCCACCAGCCAATCAGAGTGATAATATGCAAATTAACCCAGCCAAGATGGTGGCCAGCAGCCACAGAGCTAGAGTAAATAGGAGGCTTCGTTGCCTGCCTAGGCAGGCTGTGGCCTCGGCTCAAGGAAACAAAGTTCCAATTATAGAAGATAAATAAACCCCAGAAACCTGCCAGCCTCGCTGGAACCTTGGGTCAATGGGAGCTGTGGCTAGCTTGCAAACAGCCCTCAGCCCCTCACCCAGGCTGGCCAGGCACCCCAGTAGGGGCCCGAATCCTGAAGGGGCTGTGGCCAGCCTTAAAATGGCCCTCAGCCCCTTACCCAGGATGGCCATACCCCCATGGGGTGAGGATTCCCACTGGGGCGCTTGGCCAGCCTGCAAACAGCCATCAGCCCCTCACCCAGGCTGGCCAGGCACGTCAGCAGATGGACATCCCACGAGGGGTCCCAGACTGTGAGAGGGCACAGGCCAGGCTGAGGGATCCCCCAAGTGCACAAATTTTTGTGCACAGGGCCCCTAGTATGAATATAATAATGAATATATTGAAACATTGGCTCAAAACAAAATAATCAATAATATATGTTGAACCCCTTATCTGTATTTGATTCTGTCATTTTCATTTAACAAAGGCAGTATGAATAAATTTTTATCTCCAAAATTTTTTGTCAAATACGGTGTAAAAGCAGTATCATTTTTAAGATTCAAAAACAGAAAAAATCCCATAAAAAGTAACAGTGGAAGAGCTATAACAATCTGCACTCTATGTGCCATGCACTACACTGAGAACAAAAAGTGGTCTCTACCTATAAGAAACTCAAATTTCAACAACAGACACATAAACAGTAATTATAAAATTTCTGTGGGAGACAGGATATCCTGTTTCATCTGACAGGCTATTCATTTTGGACCTGCTTCTTACTGTGCAACATTTATAGACAAACTGAATGATAATTTAGAATTAATAACTGATACATACTTTTTAAAACTGTAGTAAAAACAATTCTTATGAGATCTACCCTCTTAAGTTTTTAAGTGTATAATAGAGTCTTGTTAACTATAGGCACAGTGTTGTACAGCAAGTCTTTGAAACATGTCTCTTGAATAACTGAAACTTTACACACATTGAATAGTAACTTTCCATTTCCTCCTACCCACAAATTCTTGGCAACCACCATTCTATTCTCTGTTTCCATGAGCCTATTTTAGATATATCATATAAGTAGAATCATACAATATTTGTCTTTCTATAATTGGCTTATTTAACTTAGCATAATTCCCTCAAAGTGAGTTTAATGTGTCAGATTGCAAAATTTCCTTCTCTTTAAAGGATGAATAATATCCCACTGTATGTATATACATACTCCTTTTCTTTATCCATATGTCTCCTGATGGAGATTTAGGTTTTCCCCACATATTTGCTAGTATGCATAGTGTGGTAATGAACATGGGAATGCAAATATCTCTTTGAGATCTTGATTTTAATTTTTTTGGATAAATACCCAGAAATGGGATTGTTGGATCATTTGTAGTTCTATTTGTAGATTTTTTTAGGAACTTTCATGTTGTTTTGCATGGTGGTTGCACAATTTTACATTCTCACCAACAGTGCAAAGTGTTCTGATTTCTCTGCATCCTTTTCTTTAGGTTTTTGCATAATTACCAACATTCTTGGCTTGCTTTTCTTATTTAAAAATCTGGTCCCTAATCAATGACTAAGTATTATATCTCAAATACTGGCCAGCTAAAAAAAACTCCAACTCTCCTTAGTTCATCAAAAATACAACAGAAAGAAATGGAAATAAGATTTTTGGAAAGATATTCTTGCTAGAAATCCTCAGTTTTGTTCTTAAAATAAATGAGTTGAATTTTAATGCTTTGTTAATGATTTTCATCAATGGACCCTAAAAAAATGAGCTGTCTCACTAGATTTGCTGATCAGAGTCAGTTATACATGTATCAACAAAGACCCTGTGGATAAAGACCCATTGAAGAAATAGCTTTTATTTTGTTAAACACCAGGGAGAGCTTTGCTTCTCCTAAGAAACAGATGTTTTCCTCTTTTCAACTGGTCCTACTAGAGTTTCCTTAATCTGTCAAGAAGTTCAGTGCCAAATTCAATGCTCAAATATAGCAATTGTGAAGTTCAAATGATCTATATTTGTGTTATTTTTTTCTCTATAAACTTTCCATTTAATTTTTTTGGGAAAATATTATTGAATTGCATATATCTTTATTAAAGTAGTTATATATTTCATGTGCAATAACATGGAGCATAGGTAATAATCAATGAATTAATATTTTTGAAGATTTAGGGGAACATCAATATTATCATTATAACCCAGATCTTAAATTTTCAGAAGCCTGTCTTGTGTCACTGTGAATAGTTATAACTAATCTTTCCTATTTTATCAAATAGAGTTATAAAATTGTATTATATTCATAAAATTAAAATTTATTTAAAATCAGATATGAGTGTGTAAATGCTCAATGCCACCCCTCCCCCAGCATACATAAATATTTTGAGACTAAAAATGCCCAGGGAACAATTTCAACCAATTTATGATTCATAGCAAAGCACAGGTGAAACTGAAACAAACTGCTATCATATAAGAGGACATTTTCATTTTTGCTAAACAATTTGTGTGCCTGATTTTCATACAAAACCTTAGAAAGTACAAGGCATTATCAATTATACATCTGTCTTCTGTACTGCCAGTGCTCTCTAAGTGTATGAGAGGAGGTTTTGTATTATAAATATAAAATACATTGTTTCAATTTAAACTCACACATCTATATGTATGTGTACACAGACACTATATATAAATATGCAGAATGGAGGGGGGGGACCAACTCAAAGCCTTAGAGAAAATACACATATTGGATCTCTTATCAATCATCACCACAACCAACAGTGGGTGGAGCCAAGGGATATCTTGAACCCTTCTAAAAAAAAAAGCAAGAAGGACTACAGGTGAAAGGGCTTAACCCAGTTTAGAGAAATGACAAGGTGCGGCATTGAAGAAAAGTAAAGTAGTTAGCTTGCCTGGGGCTTGTGCAAGGTCATTTTACTCAAAGTTATGCACAGCATCAGTATTTAAACATTTTTATCCAGCATTCTATTATTGCTTATGTTAATTCGTTTATTTCTTTTACCCATCATCTCCAACTTAGAAATTTGGATTAAAGCAGTTTCACTCCAAGACACCCATTAAATGCCTGCCATTTGAAGCATTTAACCCATCTTTCACAGTAGAGGATATTATTTCCTTATGACTCACTTATAATGGAATAGAGCATCATTGGGTCAAACTACAACATTTTAAGAAGGCATTGGTCATGCCCATAAAAAATAATATCACTCGTTAATACTACAAAGAAAGAAACTGCAATGGTTTTATTATTCCTTGTGCTTCAGATTGTAAAATACAATAATCACCAATGTTGATGTGGCTGATGCATGCTGACATGCCAAGCCTTGGATACTCTCATAATGTCTATGGCTCTCTGAACAACTCCTAGCTGTAGATTAGTGAAAGTGTTCCTGTGTCCTTACAGGCATGTCCTGCTTATTTAAATATTTTGTTCTATATGTTGTAGGGTATTATTTGGAAATGCAGGCCTTAAAGCAACAATAGTTAACAGATTTCTGGCTTTTCTCTCATCAGAAAAGGAAAATATATTCAAATAGTACATGCATCTATTGATGTTTTAGCTCACATCTACACCAGTATATATAAAAGGCTAATATGCTAAGTGTCCAACTGTCCAACCAGTTGCTATGATGTGCACTGACCACTGGGGGTCAGACACTTAATGCAGGAGCTGCCATGACAGGCACTGGCCATTTACAGAGAAACAGCACTGCGGACCTGGTGCCCACAAAGCAACACTTGGCTTCCTCCAAGTGCGACACAGGCCCTGCCACCATCCCAGAGCAACAGCCCACCAAATAGCAGCCAGCACTACCAAGACCCCATGGCACAAAATGCAGCCCACAGCCCAGCTCAGCCCAGAACGGTGGCTGTGGGTGCTGAGTAATGACGTCACATAGCAATGCCTGGCTTCCTTTCCCTAGTGACTAGCCTCCTTGCAGTTTCTTCAGCCCAGTATCACGACTTGCCTTATAGCAAGGTGGAAACATTTTACACTTTAACCAAATGTCTCGGAAGCATTTTCCGGTTCCCCATTTCATTTGGTCCTCACAGAAGTCCTGGAGTAGGTAGATGAGAGACTCGGTGGAATCCTATTTTCTTTTCATTAGCCGGAAAATGGAGATTTAGAAAGCTTAGAAACTTGACCCAAGTGAAAAAAAGAAATGATGGAACTTGAAAATGACTTTAGGTATTCTCACTGAGCAGAGGATAGTCAAACACTGATGCAGTTAAATATTTTACCATTTGTTCTCCCTGCATGATTGATAAAAATAATCTGTTTCATGTTGATATTTACTGCATGTTGCTGATAATTACCTGACAGAGAAGTTGGGGTGCTTCACTGGGAAAAAGTTTAACTAAATTGGAAAGCAGATCTAATTAAGTTTATCTATATCTATCTATCTATCTATCTATCTATCTATCTATCTATCTATCTATCTAAAGAGCTCTCGCTGGTGCCAATCGCACACATGTGCATTGTCAGTCATGAATTTGGCTGACACTTCTGTTATAGAAAAAGGGCCAATGGCGATATTGAAATATTCCTTCTAATTAATTTCCTTTCTATGTGCACACATTCATGCACCGGGCCACTAGTTTTAACATGAAATTCATGCTTTATATCTTTTAAATCTATATTTAGGTATGTGGGAATAGACATTAGAAATGTCCATTTTTAAAAGAAAAAATTCATTCTGATATATTTGGAACAAATATTAAGGAGGTAGTCATGTTTAGAAAACAACTGCACAGTATTTAACAGACTTGAAAAAACAAAAATGAATAATAAAAGATAAAATGTATAATTGGAAATTTAAAACACAAAAAGACAAGCTCTCTCTTCTTAAATATTTAAACTTAAATGTTGAGGATGCTAAAATTAGCAGCAGTGAAGAATTCTAAGCAAAGTAATTATTTTTTTAAATTTACACAAGTAAAATCTTCAGTAACAACAATTAGTTAGGTTCTGAAGAAATTTCTTGAAGCACCTTTTTTTCTTACCAAGGATGTCATAACCAAAATAATTTAGCACCACAAAAGTTAGATAATCATTCTGACATTCTCCAAATGCCACACCATCATTTTCCTTCAAAACAGATGAAGTACAGTGCCCTACCTTAAACTAGCATATTATCCCCATTCAGAAATTCTTCTGTGCACATTATGAAAAGCAAAAGCATTACGGTAGCTTAGATTCCCTTGTACCACAATAAACCAGAACTGTTTGATAATGCTAAGCTGTAAACTCCCTTAAGACAATGAATAATGCTAATTAAACACTACATCAGGAAAACTCCTATCTAGAGGTCTTCCTGAAATGAATGACATAATTCAAAAAGTTGCTGGAAGAGAGCGCTATGATAGTGCTTTAATAAGTTCCTGACAGCTTCAGTATTTAATTACAATCTGTAGTACTACTTAGTTATGCCCTGAAAACCTGTTGACTTAGTGACATCCTGCCAATTGATGAACTCTATTAACCAGTTAGGAAGAATTTCAGCATAAGAGTATTATATTCCAGTGATTTGCAAACTTTAGATTCATCTGGCAGACTTAAATCAAAGATTAAATCAGGATCCCTATCTCCAAACTTTCTGTTTTAGTAGATCTTGGGTGGATCTGGAGACACTGCATATTTAATGAGATTGCCAAGTGATGATAGTAGTTCTCAGATAGCTCTACGACTACTCTGAGAACTACTCTCCTGGTTTAATAACTTTCTAGTTTATTTTCCAAACAAGAGACACAGTAGCATCAGATGCTTCCCAATACTTAAGTGAATCAGAAAAACCTAAGATAATACAGAATAGGTAAAGCTGTCAGTAGTACCCCAGCTACAGACAGATTTACACAAGCTGCTGAGACTAAACTCTGAAACAGCTTCTGAATTAGAATCTTTAAGAGGAAACAACTTTTTGTCCTTCTGTCACATTCTAAGCCTGATTTGACTTATCTAAAGCCTGCACTTAATTCTCAGTGGGATAATTTTACTTCAGCCATCTCTCTATCCCAGCATTGTCCAATAGAAATAGAATACACTCTACAGTGTAATTTTAAGATTTTTAGTAGCTACAGGAAAAAAAGTAAAAAGAAACAGATGAAATACATTTTAACAATATAGTTCATTTAATCCAATATATATAAATATTATTGCAACATGTGATAATATAAAAATTGTTAATATGATATTATACATTTTTATTAAAATCTTTGAAATTTGGTATCCATTTTATGCTCAGAACATATGTCACTTCAGATCATAAATTTTCATTGGCTTAATTTAAAATGTAGTTTATAAAAACAATGTATATTTTTGTTTAATAGCAAAATAATTAGACTGCTTCAGGAATTTAAGCGTAATTTAGTTAAAAACAAAATAATTCAGTTTCTCAGCCATATTATTCTGATAGTCAAGTTCCTGCTAGCTACAGGCAGCTAGGTGGCTACCATAACAGACAGTATAAATCTACATGCTCAACGTGTAGATGGATCCGTTTCTCTTGGTAGGAGACCTGGGAAAACCTAGGGACACATGATGATATGAGGTTAACTTTTAGCCTAAAATAGCCCTCAAGTTCCATTGAACATGGCGAGGAAGAACTGGGCAGCCTAAAGGAAAGTACAACTCAGACATGTGATGTCACCAAGTCAGGGAGGGAGGGCTCATCACTGACAATGCCTTTTGTTCAAACAATAAAGTGCAGGTGAAAGGAGCACATTCAATGACCCATTGCAAATGACTATTGTAATGTAGTTACTATTCTTAATTACCCAAAGATTTCTATTTTAAAAATTAAATGCTATTCTAACTCTAATATGCACAGATTTACAATTCATATGTCACTAGTAAGATAGTCAATTTATTTACAAATAAAATTACTCTAAACATTTCTACAGACTTCTTCAGAAGAAGTACTTGAATCATTTAAAATTTATTTCAATATTAGATCAACATCAATAAATGAGAAATTTATTTCAATTAAGCTAATTTTAAAAAGTAGACTAAAAAAGGAAAGTGTAGAAATTTTAAAAAATAATTCAGGAATAGCTGCCTTTGATAAACTATTTTGTTTACGATAAATTTGCAATATTTTTATTGATTTACCTCTGTGAGATATCCTATCTAATAAAAGAGTAATATGCAAATTAAGTGTCACTCCATGACAAAGATAGCTGCCCTCATGGCCACAAGATGGCAGAGCCCAGTCCAGCTCAGCCCCACCACTGAAGTGATCAGGCCTGTTAGCCAGGCAGGTGGTGGAGGAAGTGGGGGGCCTGAGGAGCAGAACAGGTGATCAGAGGGGGCTGGGGATCCCCTGACCAGGCCAGAGGCCTTCACCAAAGGCCTCAGGCATGGGCAAGGGAGGAGTCGGTGATCAGAGGGGTGTGAGGGTTTCCTAGCCAGGCATAAGTCCTGGGCAGGGGCAAGGCCGGAGATCGCAGGGGTCTAGCCACTGGTGGAGCTGGCAAAGCAGGGGTCTAGGGATCCCCTGCCCAGGCCTGCAGCCTTGGCCAGAGGCTGCCAGTGGGGCAAGGGCAGAGCCAGCGATGGCAGGGGACAGGTTCAGAGTCTGTGATCGCAGAGGTCTGGGCTCTGTGAAGCTGGCGATAGGAGGGGTTTGGGGGTCCTCTGCTCAGGCCTGCATCCTCGTCCAGAGCTTACAGGCTTAGGCAGGGGTGGAGTTGGGATTGGAAGGGGCAGGGGTGGAACCGGTGACTGGAGTGAACTACAGAGGAAACACCTTTTCCTACTGTTCATTGGCTAAGCTCCTTGTATGCCACTAGTAATAGTCTTGTAACTTGGGTAATAAGAATCCCTAAAGGTGATCTAGGGTTTTTCCACCACACTCCTGGAGAAAAAAAAATGAAGGTCCACTGCTGGAGGGCTAAGAAATGTCATATCCTGCCCTAGCCAGTTTGGCTCAGCCTGCTGACTGCAGGGAATGGGTTCAATTCTGCCCAAGAACATGTCCCTAGGTTGCAGGCTCCTCCCTGGAAAGGGCCCAGGTCAGGGCATATGCAGGAGGCTACCAATCAAAGTGTTCCTCTCACTTTTATGTTTCTCTCTGTTTTTCCCTTCTCTTCCACATTCTCTAAAAATCAATGGAAACATATCCTCAGGTGAGGATAAAAAAGAAAGAAAGAAATGTCATATCCTATGAAAGACATCTTGAAATGACTAAAGAAAGTTGTCATTTCTTCATGGTGAAGGGATTGGAGTCCATGTTGATGAAAACACCTTGGTGGCTGCGATGACTGGAAGTGGCTGCAGCAATGGGGTGATGGGCTGGTGGCTTCCCCTGATTAGCTTGGTTGCCTCCCACAAAGGGAGGCCAGACTGTGGCTTAGGCCTGAACCCCAAGGGGAGCAGAGAGCAGGCCTAAGTCATCAGTAGGACATCCCCTGAGGGCTCCCAATATGTGAGAGGGGGCAGGCTGGGCTGAGGAACCCAGCCTAATATTGCATAATAATATGCAAATTAACCCTCACTCCCTTACACCTAAGCCACACCCACCAGCCAAACAGAGTGATGATATGAAAATTAACCCAGCCAAGATGGCGGCTGGCAGCCACAGAGCTAGAGCAAAGAGAAGGCTTCACAACAGTGATGGAGGAAACTGCCTGCCTCGGCTGGCTGTGGTCTCCACTCAAGGCAACAAAGTTTTAATTATAGAAGATAAATAAACCCCAGAAACCTGCTTCCAGCCAGCCTTGCTGGGACCTTGGGTCAATGGGAGCTGTGGCCAGCATGCAAACAGCCCTCAGCACCTCACCCAGGCCAGGCACCCCAGGGTGGACCCAAAACCCTGAAGGGGCTGTAGGCAGACTGACAACAGCCCTCTGCCCCTCACCCAAGTGGGCCACACCCCCATGGGGTGAGGGTCCCCACAGCGGGGCTTGTCCAGCCTGCAAACAGCCTGCAGTCCCTCACCCAGGCTAGTCAGGCACACCAGAATGTGGACATCCTCCAAGGGGTCCCAGACTGTGAGAGGGCACAGTCCAGGCTGAGGGACCGTCCGAATGCACAAATTTTTGTGTACTGAGCTCCTAGTCCAATATAATAAAGAAGTAATATGCAAATTGACTGCCTATGACCAGGTAGGCAGGGGGGTTAGTGAGGGATGACCAAACCACTGAACTGCAGGCTGCGTGGGGTGACCAGGCCAGCAGAGGGACAGTGAGAGGCAACTAGGCCAGTGGGAAGAGGGGGCAGTTGGGGATGAACAGGTTAGGAGGCGGAGCAGTTAAGGGAAACCTGGCCAGCATAGGAGGGCACTTGAGGGTGGCCACGCAGCAGGGTGGGCAGTAAGGAGTGACCAGGCTGGCCGGGAGGGGGAAGTTAGGAGAGACCAGGCTGGCAGGGGAGGGCAGTTGGGGGAGATAAGGCCAGCAGCAGGGGGCAATTAGGGTAACCAGGCTGGTGGGGGGACAGTTAGTAGCAAGCAAGCCAGCAGGCAGAGGCAGTGAGGGGCAATCAAGCTGGCGGGGTGCGAAGTTAGGGGCAACCAGGCAGGTAGGCAGGTGAGCAATTAGGAGCCAGTGGTCCAGGATTGTGAGAGGGATGTCCGACTGCCGGTTTAGGCCTGATACCCAGGATGAGGCCTAAACCAGCAGTCGGACATTCCCCAAGGGGTCCTGGATTGGAGAGGGTGCAGGCTGGGCTGAGGGGACCCCCCTCCATGCATGAGTTTTGTGTACCAGGATTCTAATTTAACTATAACTTTGGATTTAACTCACCACTCATAGAAGGTTATCATCTTTGTTTTATGAGAAAGAAAGTGACAGGTCATATAATTTTTTCAAGATCACAGCTTGATCCTTTTCTGACTGTGGAGCAGTCTAAGCTCTTTCTACTGTAAGACTGTTACCATGAGATAATATAGAATTGCACTGTGCAAAGATCATTATTTTTCATAAGTTGGCATATACATATTTCGTTCTCATCAGAGTTCCACCTCTGGAATCTTAGTGCCTGAAGATAATGGTTTTTACTTTATATATACTACATAGAGAAATATTTAGAGCAATAAAGGAACATAGATATTATTTGCATTCATTATTCATTCTTTTTTTCCTATTTATTTATTTAAATAAACTTTTCAACAACAATTTTAGATTCACAGAAAAACTTAGTGGAAGGCACAGAGATTTCCTATGTATCATCTGCCCCTACATCTGCAAAGACTCCCCCATTATCAACAGCCAGTCTTCACTATTTCTTTTGAAGAGCACAAGTTTTTAATGTTAAAAAACGTACAGTTCATCATTCTTTCTTAGAGTATGTCTATGGTGTTCTATATAAAAAGTCAATTCCAATTTTAATGTCATCCACATTTTCTCCTATGAAATCTTCTAGTATTTTTATAGTTTATTTTACATTTACAACTATGATTCAGCTTGAGATAGCTTTTTAATTTTATTTTTATTGTTGACACTATTACGGATGTCCCCATTTCACCCCTTTTTCCCACCTCCTACCCTGAACGAAATAAATTGACATATATAGAAACAGAGGCATGGATAAATGGAACAGACTGACAGCTGTCATAGGGGAAAGAGGTGGGAAGGAATGGATAAAAGAAGATGAAGAGATTAGCCAACTTTAGAAAGTTTTTGTGAAGGGTATAAGGTGTGTTTGGGTTCATTTTTTTTTTGCAGGTAAATATCCAGTTGTTCCAACACCATTTTTTGAAAAGATTATCTGTGTTCCAGTGAATTGTTTTGTTTCTTTATCCAGGATCCATTAAGTACATATTTATGTGAGTTTATTTCTGGGCTTTCCATTCTTTTTCATTGATTGATAGATTTATCTATTCTTTTTTCCAGTACCACACTGTTTTTGATTACTGTAACTTTAGAATAAGTCATGAAGGGTAACATCAGTTGTCAGTTCTCTAACTTTCTTGTTGTTGTTGTTGTTGTTGTTGTTGTTGTTGTTGTTGTTGTTGTTCTTCTTCTTCTTCTTCTTCTTCTTCTTCTTCTTCTTATTCTTCTTCTTCTTATTCTTCTTCTTATTCTTATTCTTATTCTTATTCTTATTCTTATTCTTTATTTTGTGCAGCTATTCTGGGTTTTCACTCCACATTAAAGTTTAGATCAATTTGTTGATAGCCACAAAATAACTTTCAGGGATTTTGTTTGGGATTACATTAAATCTATAGACAAGAGTGGAAGAATAGCATTCACACTCCAAGCACTGAGTTACAGCTAATATAATGGCTTCTCTTGGGCAAAATTCAACCAGTTGCCTTTATTTCACTACTCAGAACCTTCTCCATATCATAAGTACTGACTTAAGCCCATATAAAAATTTTAATTCCTTATTCAGATTGCCTCAAAAAAGGGTAGAGACAGTGGCCAAGTAATGTTTTTTCTTTGAACTTTTGCTCTTTGATAACATATGGCTTAATAATAACCAATATAAGACAAAATTATTATTAAGCCATATGTTATCAAAGGTTGTGAAGGGTATAAGGTGTGTTTGGGTGCACAATATAAGACAAAATTATTATTAAGCCTTATGTTATCAAAGAGCAAAAGTTCAAAGAAAAAACATTACTTGGCCACTGTCTCTACCCTTTTTTGAGGCAATCTGAATAAGGAATTAAAATTTTTATATGGGCTTAAGTCAGTGTTTTTGACATTCTTTAGCTCAGTGGCTCTCAACCTTCTGGCCCTTTAAATACAGTTTCTCATGTTGTGACCCAAAATTATTTTCTTTGCTACTTCATAACTGTAATGTTGCTACTGTTATGAATCTTAATGTAAATATCTGATATGTAGGATGGTCTTAGGTGACCCCTATGAAAGGGTTGTTCAACCGCCAGAGGGGTCACGACCCAGGTTGAGAACCACTGCTTTAGCTTCTTGTTTCTTGTGATCCAAATTTATTGAGAATTGGATTTTTCAAAAGATGTTATTCCTTTAACTTGCAACACAAAGAAATATTGGAATGATATTTTAGAAGTTCTTATCCTGCCTCTTCTGAGAATCAGTCAAAATTTTATTCATATGTTACTTACAAAACGAAAGGTAAAGCTTTATTCAGTACATGATTCCTATGACTATTATTATTCATTTGATTAAGAAACAAATGTTTGACAAATATTGAAGGCAAATTTTGCTATAAATGTTTTGGGGAGAATAAGAAGACCATTAAATGTATAAGAATTAAAACTTTATAAAACTATCTTTTAGGACAAGGATAATCATATATAACTCTTTTATTTCACATAAACATTTCTCATATCCATAGGGTACTAAATACATAAGCAGGAGATAATTTTCCATTTTTACATATTAATTGAGAGGAACAGAGGTAATCTGGAACCATAATAACATTAACTAATTTGTGCCAGAAGCCAATTCCAACATGTCATAATTGCAAGAGTTTCATCAAAAGGTTAATAGAACTTGGGGACTCAACAAGGGCTGAGTCACATATGTTGTCACCTCTTGGGAATGGCTGAGGGCATTTACCCAAATCTGAAAATGATGCATTAAATTGATTGTTTGCTGCCAGACTGCTCAGGGCATCTTAATCTACATATTATTGCCTCCTACTGGCCAAACACCTGAACAGCCATAGTCTAATTTTCCGCATTCTGACAATGGACTGTGTATACGGAAACCCTAGCTTTGGAATGTTTACCTCCACATTGCCTCAGGACAATTTGTGTTAATAAAAAGCATTGGGTCCTGAGGTGAGGAAATCTTAATTTCTTTAACTAGGCTCCTCTGACTCCAAATGCCTTTCAAATTTATATTTCATCTCTGGACTCATACTTAAGTTACACACAGCCCCTTTTCCAGATTGCTGAACGCTTCTTAATGCCAGAACAAGAACCCCGGCAAATTTACTTAATTCTAAGATTTTTATAACTTTTGATTAAGGTAGAGTCACATATTTTATAATTATTTTATAGAAGATCCATTCTCACCTATCCTTAAAATAACATACATATATAATCTAATAATATTGATAATATAGTTGACTAAACTGAAATCAATAGAGGTTATGCTTTCAACAAATTGATACCAAACAAGTGCATAATACTAGGAACATATCTCTTAAATGGGGAGAAAACTGAGTAAGCACATCAAGCTATGGAAGTGGGTGTTGGCAGAAAGTCTGTCAGAAATTTGTTATAGTATCAGTGGTTACATGTTTACTGCACATAACAAAAACCAAATAATATAGAAAGAGTAAATGTTTTTAGTTTGAGGGTAGAAGCAAACTAATATTAATAGAAAAGTCATTTTATATTCATGTTTGCTTATCTCATCCATGTCTTCCCTCTACATCTGCTATCAGCCTCTGCTACTTGAGGGGATCTAACTGATGCTAGATAATTTATGCAGGCAAGTTCCACTCTTGGGACACTTGGTAAGCAAAAATCTAGTTTTTAAAATTAAAGAGCTAAGAAATATGATTTTATGTGTGTCACTTTCCTCTCAATCTGCATATATCATAACACAGAAAGTTGAAAATGAATTTAAATTTAGTTCTATAATCTGATGCAATATGTGCCTCTAAAACTTAGTGTCCTAGTTTATCATAAAATACAAAACCTTACTTTCACAAACTAAAAATATCTCATAATTGATCAAATAACTAGCTATGCTAAAGGCCAAAATACCTCCTTTCCCCCAAAATGAGAAATTTGCTCAAAATGTTGTTTTATTTTTTAAGAAACTTTTTATTTTTAGGTAAAATATTTTTAAATTAATTTAATAAGATATAATAAGCTTAAGCGTTGATGGTAGCTAATCTATAATAGTAAAAGGGTAATATGCTAATTAGACCAGATGCCCTTCCTGACGAAGCCCAAGCCAGAGGGAAGCCAGCCCAGGTCCTGGTGCCTGCGGTAGGCCAAAGGAGAGAAGCAGCCTGGGTCCCAGGTGCCAGAAGGAAGCCGGTGCCTGCAGCCAGGGGAAGGAGGCCTACTCCTGCACGAATTTCATGCATCAGGCCTCTAGTCTTATAATAGGCTTTATACAAAGACACTATAGAAGCTGGCTATATCTCTTGGCTCTCTAGAAAATTATAGAGTCTTGTATTGAGTATCTTAAGGAGAGGCAAAAACCTAAAGGCATGCATAATTTTCCAGTTTATTGTGTGTTAGACTTGATTTCAAACATAATATTTTTTTAAAAAAATTAGTAGATAATTGTCAAAAATCAGAAAAGTGTCATAGAAATGATAGATACCTGAAAATATTATAAAAAAAATATAAAGAAAATCAAGCCCAAAATACAGAAAAATGATTATGTACCAAAATAGCATGTTTAACAACAAATACACATTGCATGCCTATACATGCCAGATAAGCATTCTCATTTCATCCTTTTGGCAATTTCCTGAGTCAGGTACTAGTATGTCTGTTTTACAATTGTAAAAGATATAAGGATTTTGCCCAAGATCACATGACATAAATAGTAGATTTAGATTTGTACCTAGACCTTAAAAACTAAGTTCTTGCCCTAATGGTTTGGCTCAGCGGAGAGAGTGTCAGCCTGCAGACTCAAGGGTCCCAGGTTCGATTCCAATCAAGGGCATGTACCTTGGTTGCAGGCACATACCCAGTAGGGAGTGTGCAGGAGGCAGCTGATCAATGTTTCTCTCTCACTGATGTTTCTAACTCTCTATCCCTCTCCTTTCCTCTCTGTAAAAAAATCAATAAAATATATTTTTTAAAAAACTAAGTTCTTTCATATCATCACATCATTTAGCAACTTGATAAATGAATTAATTAGTACTTTATTCTTTTATAAATTTAAAAGAATTGTAAAAGTAGTTATGTTTTGAGCATTTAAAGTGCTTTAAAGAACATATTACTATTATGAATGAGATTTGAACTAGATAGAAAGGTAAAATTTACTATTGTAAAACCATTACAAAATCAGCCAGGATGGTGTGTTATCTTGTTTAGGACATTTTAGAGGTGTTGTTCTTTAGAGGAACTAATGGTTTTCAAGAGTTAAAGCTGCCAGAGAAAATACTTACATTGGAAAAACATGGAGAGAAACTTAAAATCAAGAGAGTGTGTACTTGTAGGACAGAGAGAGACTCATCTGAAGGGAGTTGAGCGGTAGAATGTGAAGAGGTGAAAAATCAGAGAAGCTCAACAACTTCATGTGATGTATACAAGAAGTAGGTGGAATCATGACAAAGGGTCAATTTAGGGGCTCAGAAACTATATATTTTATAGGGAATAAAATAAGAAAAAGAGTAAATTGTACGTAATATGCATAAATATCTTTTTAGGAAACTGATTTCAATTATATGAGCATACAGCAAAGTGTATAAGTATATATGAGTACTTGCTATGATGTGCACTCATCACCAGAGTAGTATATGTGTGTGTATGTATATAGAATAGATTACAATATACAATAATTTTGCTTGGTCATTATTTAAAAATTTTAGAAACATCAGCCTCTAAAGTTGAGTTCATTTATAGGAGACATTGAAACTTAACATAAATTTTAAAGAGGAAGCAGAAAGAACAATTTAAATATTTTGAATATTTTGAGAAAAATAAACAGTTGAAAACAGGGCCAAATTGTGGTTATACTGGTAGTTAAATACAGAATAATTGGAGTGAAGGTGAACTAACCACTAGGCATTACGAAATGGTACTTAAAATAAGGGTGAAGAAATAGGTAGCAATTGAGTAGTCAAGTTGCAGTTAAGAAATCAACAATAAAAAATCTCTAAGATAGTAGTTGTTGAGAATCAAAGAAATATTCAGAAGAGGAAGGATATTGTCATGTCAGTAAATATGAGAAAGAAGAGTCCTCTGGGGAATATTCTGAAGAGGGTTAGGACAACCTCACAGTGATGCTATCCTTGGTGAGTTTTGAGAGTGCAGTTCCACTAGGATTCAATAATTTCTGGAACTTCAGAATAGACAGAGAGGTAAGGAAATGCAGACAAAAGGTGAGAAGAATTAACCTAAGAAATCTGACATGGAAAGAAGTGGATAAAAATCAGATTTTAACCAATGAGAAGATAATAGATCTCTCTGAAACTTAGGCACTATCTTTTCCTGTTTAAAGTCAGACAGGACAAGGACGAGGGAGGCAGGGGATTAGAAATGCTGCCAGTGAGAGGATAAGTCAGAAAACATGGCAGCTTGTAGAGTTAACTTTCATTTGCTTTTACTCCCAGAGCCTAAGCAGCCCCAGAAATAATTGCAACAAGCTAACCTTCAATTCAAAGAAAGGGAGGCTAATCAAAGACGAGAATTAAAACCGAATTTGCACTTCCCACTTTGCCAGAACAGTCTTCCTCATCAGGTGCATTCCTCCACTTTTGTGTATACAGTTGTGTCACTGAACAACAGGGAAGAAAACTTTATTAGTGGGGATGCAAACTATCAGGCTGCTATCCAGGGTGATTTGTGCGGCTCATTAAAACTTGGTGAAACTTCTAAAAACTGTGGCTCAGCATGTTAAGCCCATCGTTCACGCTCTCCCAATTGTTGGTGGGAAAAGCTATAAAGGCACTACGAGACTTAGTTATTTCCTACCCACCATCAACCATCACCAACATAGCTTTAAAAATTTAACAGTTCACCTGAATTTTCTAAAGCCTGTCATCAGAAAAATTTAATGTTAATAGTATTTGTATTCTCTTTTGCATTTTAATACAGCAAATGTGACAGAAATAGTTCTTAATAAGCCATGCTCTAGCATTATTTAGAACTTTGAGAAAAATCAGAGTTGTAGTGAATTGTCTTGTCAGTAATATTGTCTGCCTCATTCAAGACTGCTCCATTTATTAAGAAACCTCAAAGCAGAACTGGTAGAGTGACTCACAAAGGTTCCTAAGCTTTTTTCTTGAATAGCTTATATCAAGACAAATTCAGATACACTGCAACAATTCATCTATAGTAAAAGAAATTGTGAATTATTCTATCGATAAAATATTTTTTTAAAATATAGTTTTATTGACTTTAGAGAGGAAGGGAGAGGGAGAGAGAGAGAAACACCAATGATGAGAGAGAATCATGGATCGGCTGCCTCCTGCACGCCCTCCACTGGGAACTGAGTCCACAACCTCAGCATGTGCCCTTGACTGAAACAGAACCTGGAACCCTTCAGTCCACAGGCCAATGCTCCATTAACTGAGCCAAACTGGCCGGGGCTCAATACAATCTTGATAAAGAATCTATATATATAAAAGGCTAACATGCAAAGTGTCCCCTCAGGAGTTTGACTGGGAGTTTGATCACTTGCTATGATGTGCACTGACCACCAGTGGGTGGTGTGGAATGAAGGAAGGCCTTGATCAGCAGCCAGAAGACCCAATCAGCCCTAATCACTGGCCAGGCCTAGGGACCCTACCCATGCATGAATTTCATGCACTGGGCCTCTAGTTTTAAATAAAAAAACCTATGAGTGAGATAATCTTCTACATTTCCTCCTGATAAGTAACTTCCTCCCCCACATAACTACTCTAGTGAATTTTCTATAGATGTACAGAAAAATAGCCATACCAAGCTTTGCTAATGGAGGGTTTCATTCAAGAATAAAGATTACTTAACACTATGTAGTGCCTAGTAAAAAGAATTTTGAAAACTCTGGTGTGACATCAGAATTCTAATGAATATTGGGAGGCATTGTTGGATTTACCTAATGAATAATAATTGCCTTTCATGCTAGCTTTAAACCAAGTAAGCATCCGAGCTGCACTGTAAGAAAAAAAAAATTCACATGTGTAATAAATTCTACTCTATAAAAGCGAAATATTAAAGTTAACCATTTCTCGAGACAGGGTAAGCCACGCCCACCAGCCAATCAGAGCGGCTGTATGCAAATTAGCCCAGCCAACATGGAGGCCACTCCCGGACCTGAGTAAACGGCTGTTTCCATTGCGGCAGGAGCGAAAGTGAAGCTGCTCCCGCTCCGCTTAAACTGCCTCTACCGAAACACAGATTTGAAACAATATAACAATCACAGAATCCTCGGGAGCTGAAGGAAAGAGCAGCCCCGGCCTAACCAGTAAAAGTAACAATTGTTTCATTATAGACGCTGCGAGGTGAGGCAAAGAGGAGGCTTCAGTTAGAAGGCTGCCTTAAAAGAACAGTGTATCAATTATAGGAGATAAACTCCAGAACCTGCGTCCAGCCAGCCTTGCTGGGACGTTGGGTCAATGGGAGCTGTGGGCAGCCTGAAAGCCCCTCACCCAGGCTGGTCAGGCACGCCAGAAGGTGGGCATGCCCTGAGGGGTCCCAGACTGCGAGAGGGCACAGGCCGGGCTGAGGGACCTCCCGAGTGCACAGAGCAGCTGCAGAGCGGGACAGCGCAGGACCCAGGACCTGTGAGTGGGAAAGAGACGGCAGGGTTGGAGGGCACCAGGAAGCGGGTAACAGGCGGCAGGGGGTCAGCAGCCTGCTTGGTGAGCTTCCCAGGCCCTTTGTGGGGCATGGGGGAGCGGGTAGGAGGTGGAAGGGGGTCGATGGCCTGCTTGGCAGCTGTCCAGGCCCTTTGCGGGGCATCAGGGAGCGGGTAAGAGGCGGCAGGGGGTCGGTGGCCTGCTTGGCAGCTGTCCAGGCCCTT
>PVJC01004933.1:0-61290 GCA_004026665.1 Murina feae
ATGAGATTAATTCTGTGAATTTCCTTCTCCTATTAGAGATATTTAGTAGCTTTAATGCCCATCTTTATTTCACTTGGCTTTCTTCTTTGTTTATATAGTCTTGCCATATATAAATTAGGGATATTTTAGGTTTTTTAGTGTCAGATTTCCAAAAACATAAACCTGACCTTCACCTTAAAATGCTTCCATGACTGCCCCTTGCCTTCAGGGTGAAGTCTAAATTCCTTGCTGGCTTCCCGAAGTGGTTCCCAGCAAGCTGCTCAGTGTCATCTCCTGGTCCTTTCCACCAGCTCTCCATCCATATCCCAGGTACTGGTACAAATCTGCCATGCTCTTGATTCCATCTTCTGCATACTCCCATGTGAGTCTTCTTCCTGAAATGACTATCTTCACTTCCATTTTCTTATCAATCCTGTTGTCTCTCAAAGATTAATTTTAACATTGTCTCCTCTGCATGGTCATATGTGTTCGGCCTCTCATCTTTCCAGACTGAGTATCAAATGCCTGTCACTCATGGTGAACAGAAAGACAAACCACAGACAATACGCTAAGGGTGGGAACTACCAAAATGAATAAGACCCCAGTACCTGTGGCCCAGAGGCACTCAGTCCAGCAGCAGAGTTACCTTGCCCACACCCACAAGCACAAGCATCAGTAAAATATTAACAATCCTCACTTAGAGTTTTTCCTGCTGGTGGTCTTCCAAGAAAAAAATCAAGGAGTTGATTGCTCCTAGAAATGCCAAGTATTATTTGTCAAAGTCCCTTCACAGTGACGTCAGGGGGCCAGTTGCAATGTTCTAAGGTTACGACACCAGAGACTCATACAACTGAAACAAAACGTCCTCCATGTTTTATATAAAATATTACATGTCGATACTCTGTGGCCCCAGAGATCCCCTGTGTCATAATGAGCGAGGATTCCCTGCATAAAGAAGCACTGTGCCAATGCACCACTTTCTCAGCGTTCCCCTTCCCCAGGGCACCATATGTAGCTGTGCACTGGACATGATAGCCCTATTTTCCATCCCTATTGAAACAACCTTCAACAATACAAACACTTCCTGCCACCTCCACTATAAACTGACCTAAGCGTGGCTTACAGAGCAGTGTGATAGTCTTTCTGAAACAATTCAACTAAAAATTCATTTGTCAAAAAAATATTCCAAATAGCTAGTTCTCCATTATGCTAAAATCTGAGAGGCACTGTGTCAGAGCACACAGTTGGGAGCACACAGACCCCGGGAAGACCTGGATAGGCAAGGGACTCAGCCACTATGGTGATCAGGGGAGCAGCCCTGCAAGGAGTCTCTCACATAGGTTTGTGTTTTTCTACAATGCCAGGTTTATTCGGGGAGACCTCCCCCAATAAGCCAATAGTGTCACGTATAGGTTACACACAGAGAGGGGGCTTATGTGAGCAGAGTGAGTATCTGGCGAGAAGTCCTGGTTCCTGGCGGCACCAGCGGGTAGCAATGGTGGTACACATCCAGTGGAGTGGGAGTATGGCAGGACTCCAAGTGTGAGCAGTGGTAAAACCAGGCTCCAGTGTTGGGTGGTCAGAGCTCTGAGTTCTTATAACCCACCAGGGGAATGGGTCCCACTCATATCAGTGTCCAGATGGAATCCTATCCAAGTGTCCAGACTTGGGATTTTGGGTGTTTTGGACCCTTCCTGAAGGGTGTTGCCATTAAACCCCCTCACCTTAGTCTTAACGTAACACTTGATAACTTGCATGGTCAACAGTGACTCCATATTGGATTGTCACAGGTGCCCCAAAAGTCTTCTTCTCTGCTTATGCCCTATTCAGCCACTCTGAGCCTCGGTTTCTCATGTGTAAAATGGTGTCCTGAGACATCAAAATTCTTTTGAGGTTTGTTCCTTACTATAATTCTTTGGACAAGTAGAGCCATCTTCATAAATAACAACTACAAAATTTTTGATGTGGTTATGTCAAACAAAGCCTACTGAGCCCAAGTGTCAATTACTGTGTACACCTCAGGCCTTTGAGATAGACTTAATTGCTCCATGGTCTTTGTTTTTTGTTTGTTCCTTTGTTTGTTTTTTTATGCAGAGATGTTCTGTACATTGAAATTTTCACACTTTCTATCATTAGCCTCTTGAGTGACAAAATTCCCATCATTTTCAGGACACTGATCTTTTCTGAAAGTGAAAAGGATAAGGCAGGATAGAAAAGCACTTCCCCAGGTCTTACAGGACTGACTGTTTGTCTCATAGAATTTGATGTCAACAGTTGTTCGTCAACAGTATGATGGAAAGAGTGGCCATAAACAAAAGAACAAAAGGGATTGTAGATGGGTCTCAGTACTTAGGAAGCAAAGAGCAAAAAGACATAAACTCACTGCTCCTGAGTTTATTCTTGGCTAGAACAAGCTACCTCATCTGTACATAACTGCAACCATCTTTTCTTTCCATGTGAAGAGAAAGAATGGGAGGTGATAGGTAAAATCACAGCATGTCCAAGGTGAAGGAACCTTGGGCAAGGTGATTGAATAGAGAGTTGGTGGGCTTATGCCTCCAAACCTGTGTTAAAAGTCTCCATGTAAGCAAATATTAGCTGGAAGTGCTTAGAGCACTTTTTAAAAAATATATTTTATTGATTTTTCTACAGAGGGGAAGGGAGAGGGATAGAGAGTTAGAAACATCGATCAGCTCCCTCCTGCACACCCCCCACTGGGGATGAGCCCGCAACCAAGGTGCATGCCCTTGACTGGAATCGAACCTGGGACCCTTGAGTCCACAGGCTGATGCTCTATCCACTGAGCCAAATTGGTCAGGACGCTTAGAGCACTTTTTAAAGCAATCTGGTCCTCTGTAGTTTATCTTCAATAGCAGAGTAGCAGTGCATGCTCTGAAAAGATGTTGTGGAGATCTGAAATAATGTGAATAAATGATCCAGTTCATGGTAGATTTTTACTAAAAGATAATTACCATTCTATTGACCTATATTTGCCCTGTGCTAGGACTCATCCTCTAAATGTAAGTGCTGAATCACCAAGACTATGTGCTCAACAAACAAGGATAATTTTACTTATTTATTTTAACCTAATAAAGCCCTTGCATTTGTCCTGTGTCACATGGGCTGAAGGCCCATATTCCACACTGCTGACGTGTTCCTGAGGTTTGTTCTCCATTGTGGGACAGACGCTCTGACTTTCTCAAATGTATAAGCTTCTGTAGAATTTAAAAACTTAAGTACTGAGATAATCTATGATGTCAGTGAACTTTTAAATTAAATTCATTTGGGTGACATTGGTTAATAGTATCATATGATTTGTTAAAATTGTACTTTGAGAAATTAAACCCTTTGGGGAGGGGCTATCATGATAAAGGTGTAAATATCTGAAGAACGTTATTCTAAGCAAAGTTCACCTAAATAGCATTGGTATCAGCAGCTTGTATTCTTCTAATACTTTTACCTTTCACTAATTATCTTCCAAATATATCTTAAGAAAAGATAAATTAATTAAGGAAACCCATTGGATTTGCTCAAACAAACCACAGAGATCCATTATCTAGAAGAGTATTTTCCTAAACATTTGAAAAATCTTGACATGAAATTTATTCTGTTTGAGTCTTAAATAGAAAAAAATACAGATTGACGTCAAACATAATGTTGGATTTAAATGGTATATTTTCCACTTAGGGGTCATTATGGCTTGGGCAAGTGATTTAACTTCTGAGCCTCAGGTTTCTCATGTGTAAAATGAAAACAATGTTTTTTATCCCATAAGGTAATTGTTAAGCAGTTACCATACCACAGCTTCCCAAAGTCCTGCCCTTCCCCCTCAGGTTCTTTCCCTGCTCTCAGTAGCTCCTTCTTGTAGAGACCAAAGGTTCAGGTCTTTACTTGAATGTCAAGATGCTCCACATTCCGAGCTGGACCTGCTTTTTTTCCCCAAAACTCTTCGTAATGTAAACTGAACTGCTCACTGCTTCACATACCCAGGAAGGTCCTAACTCCTGTCTTTGCTTTTGTTATTTTCTCTGACAATCATGTTCTGTCCAGAATGTCAATTTTTTGTACAGCCTTCAATATTTAAATTCAGATGGTTCTACTTTCTTGACATTTTGACATTTACGCTGACATCCTCAGTCTGGAAATGCCTCCTTTCTCCCTCTCTATCCTCGCAGCACTCGAGTCAACATTCATTTCGTGCGCCAACTGTGTGTTAAGGTGTGTGCTGAATGCTGGATCCCTAATCATGAATAAGATATGACTTCATATAGAAGAACTTAACAGAAACTTCTGACAACAATAATATATCACATTCTCCCTTTTCTTAATTTATTGTAAATAACCACAATTTACTGCCTGGCCAGAGGTAGACATATTATAAGAGTTGAGCCCTACATTATTAGTATTATTTCCATCTTGCCAATGACAAAAATAAAAATCTAAATTTTAGAGAGGTTCGAAAATGTGTTAACCTTTTGGTTTTATAACTGAAATCTATCGACTTCATGACACAACTACACTATTCATATAGAAGTTGTCATATTAAATATGAAGAAGGCATTCCTTCTGAACTTAGGAAAGGCTCAGTTCTGTTAAAAAGAAGACCGTGGAATTGTGAGGTGCAGTAGTCCAAGAGCCACATGTAATTGCTTGGTATCTACCTCCAGAGCACTCAGCACATATCTGATACTGGGTTACTTAGCAAAAATAAATTTGGGATATAACTACTGTATCAGTTAGTGTGAGTTAAGCTATGTAGCTATGACAACAAAAAACAACTCCTAAATTGTAGCAGCTTAAATGACATAGATTTAACTTTGCTCACACTGTGTGCCCATTGTAGCCTTCTTATAATCAGTATCTTGGCTGACCGAGGGGCCACAGCAGCTGCACACTGTAGTTTAGGTAACAGAAGAAGAGAACTCTGAACGGCTCTGGACTGAAAACCATTGGTCCCTCAAGATAGGTCATTCTTCATTGTTCCTGTTGTTGCTAAATAAGAATATTTGGTCATTCACTATGTACCAAGTAACATGGTAATCACTGGCAATGAAACCAAGGCCAAAACAAAGTACCTTCTACACTTCAGCAAATGAGCTTAATGTTAGGCAGATAATTATCCCCAAATTATCTACTCTAATAAAAGAGTAATATGCAAATTGACCCTCACTCTGAGATGCCTAAGCCACGCCCACCAGCCAAGCCATACCCACCAGCCAATCAGAGCAGCTGCATGCAAATTAACCCAGCCAAGATGGTGGCCGGCAGCCACGGAACTGGAGTAATTAGGAGGCTTCCATTAGGCTGGCTGGGCAACAATGTTTCAATTATAGAATAAACCCCAGAAACCTGATTCCAGCCAGCCTCGCTGGAACATTAGGTTAATGGGAGCTGTGGGCAGTCTGAGCTGGAATAAGCAGGAGGCTTGCCCCAGTGATGGAGGAAGCTAAGGTTCCTGTCTACCTAGGCCACTGTGGCCCCTGCTCATGGCAACAAAGTTTCAGTTATAGAAGATAAACCTCAGTCACCTGCTTCCCACCTTGGACTCAAGGAAGTGCTGGGAGCCTGGATTGTCAGGAGCAACCTGACCTGGCCTCTGGTTAAAGCAACAAAGTTTCAACTTTAGAAGTTAAATAAATCCCAGCCAGCCTCGCTGCAAACAGCTGTCAGCCCCTCACCCAGTCTGGCCAGGCATGCCAGCAGGTGGACATCCCCCGAGGGGTCCCAGACTGCGAGAGGGCACAGGCTGGGCTGAGGGACCCCCCCAAATGCACAAATTTTTGTGCACCAGGCCCCTAGTTTAGTTATAATTGTGATACATCTTATGGAGAAACCTACATGGTTATATATAAAAGTATATAACAAGGATACCTCATAGTCTGAGAATTCAGAAATATGTCTCTAAAATATAATATTTAATCTGACACCTTTCTGAAACAAATTGACCGAGTGAAGAAAGAAGTGATGGGAGAGAAAGGTTAGGAGAATGGAGAAGAATTCTGAAATCTTGCCAAATATACTTCCGCAGAATTAGCTGCTACTTATACTGCAAGCCCACTCTATTCCAATATATTGTTAGTATGCTTGTCTGTCCCCCTAGTCTAGAGTGCACTTCTTGGGTAGAATTTTTTCTCTGTACTTTCAAGTTTTGGACTCAATACATTTTCAGAAATCTTTATTGAAATGATAGACTATTACAGCTTGCCAGGCATATAAATCAAGCAGGTGCTGAATACAATTCCAAATTTTAAAAACATATAATCTACTCTAATAAAAGAGTAATATGGAAATTAACCATCTCTCTGGGATGCCTAAGCCACGCCCACCAGCCAAGCCATGCCCACCAGCCAGTCAGAGCGGTTGTATGCAAATTAACCCAGCCAAGATGGAGGCTAAAGCCACAGAGCGAGCAGAGGCAGGTGCGGCCTGGCAGGGGCGGGGCAGGCAGCTGAGGACAGTGAGACAGTGGTGCCTCCGACCAGGACAGCTCTTCCCTGACCTGGATTCTCCCAGTGCTGAGTTCCTGGGCTCCCAGCCCCCTGGCCTGTGAGGGATTAACTTCTCTCTTGAGGGGAGCAGCCGTCTGTGGCGCTTTTGGTGCAGCAGCTGAAATGGACAGAGACAGAGGCTTGCACTTCCTCCTCTGCAGGGGAGGGTTGAACACCATCTCCCTGGATGGTCAGGAGCGGGAGCAGCTTGGCGGTGGGGGTGGGGCAGGCGGTGGGGGTGGGGCAGGCGATGGAGCAGGCTTGGCCAGCCTGCAAACTGCAATCAACCCCTCACCCAGCCTGGCCAGGCAGGCCAGCAGGTGGACATCCCCCGAGGGGTCCCAGACTGTGAGAGGGCACAGGCCGGGCTGAGGGACCCCTCCCCCCCAAGTGTACAAATTTTTGTGCACCAGCCCCCTAGTGTATAATATTTTAATGTAAATCAACACCAAAAATTCCACCAGAATTACATTTACTTCTTCTTATCTTCTGTTCTCCAATATATACAATATTCTATATAAGCAAAATAGTGTTCCTATTTGTATATTTATCCAATTGAGGGCATCTACAGGTGATTCCAGGTGCATTTTCCTACTAAGCAATGTTAAAGTACAAGGAAGGCTAAGTTTCGAAAATCAATTAAAGAGAAAATATAAACTAAACTAAATATATCTTTAAGAAAAGATTTATTCTCAGAAATGGGTAACCCCACCAGTGAAAGGCTACACATATGAAAACCGTTAATACTGTTGGAAAGCTTGGGTGTTGAGTTATCAGGAAATTAATGTTCCACTCATTCATTTTCATAAATGGTTGGTAGGACTTATTCTACTTATTGCAAGAGGAAAGTAATTCTTACACATTTCTGGCAAGAAAGTGGCTTACCAAGTTACAGATAAATATTGATATTGGCTTTAAGACAGCAAAAACCATACACAGTTAAATACAGTAAATGGGGAAGGCTTTACAGAGCCTTACAATGCTGCATTCAGCATCCTGCCTTACAGGGAGACTTTAATCACCATTTTTGCTATTGAACATCAACCAAACCAGGAGTTTGACTGACAACTCAGAGAAGCATACAGACATTTTTTATTGAAGTTTTTTAGAAGATAAAATTAAATTCTTGGGGATACAGAATTCAATTCCAATGGATTTGACAAATGCATCTACCCATGCAACCCACATACCTAGCTATAGAATGTAACTGTCAACCTAGAATTTTCCCTCCAGCCATTTCTCAATTGAAGTATCACTCACAGGCAGGCATGACTGCTCTGAATTTTTTGGTTGTTTTTTTGTTTGTTTGTTTTGTAACACAGACTAGCTTTGCCTGTATTAGGAATTCATATAGATGAGTCACATGGTGCATTCTCTTTTGTAATGTTGCTGAGTGTATAAGAAAGTCATTGTTTTTATTGCTTACAATTATTCCATTATGTGAATATACCACAATTTGCTTATTCATTCTACTTTTAGGCTACTATCGATAAGGTTTCTTTGAACACTTTTTACAAGTCCATTTTGTACACTTAGATTTCCATTACCCTTGGCCCAATACTGAGAATTGCCAGATCACACAGCACAAGTCTGTTTAATTTTATAAGAAAATATCAATTATTTCCCCCTGAGGAAGTTGTGTGATTTTACACTTCCACCAGAATTATATTAGAGCTGGTCACTCCCCAATCTCAGCAGGATTTGGTATTTCTATTCTCTCAGTGGCATCTCATTATTTTTGGAGAAATGTTATGTGCTTATTGGCTATTCGTGGTTCATTCAAAATGCCTTTAGATTTGATAAAATTTCCTATTTCTAGTTTGTTAAAAGTTTGTATCATGAATAGTGAGCATTTTCAAATTATTATTTTTGAATTTATTAAGATATGTTAATTGGTTTCATTGATTTTTAAAATATGAAAATGAAGTTATATCCTGGGACAACTACCAATCCTTTTTTTATATTATTGGATTCAATTTATTTTATTTTTAAAAAATATTTTATTGATTTTTTTGCAGAGAGGAAGGAAGAGGGATAGAGAGTTAGAAACATCGATGAGAGAGACACATCGATCAGCTGCCTCCTGCACACTGCCCATTGGGGATGTGCCCGCAACCAAGGTACATGCCCTTAACCGGAATTGAACCTGGGATCCTTGAGTCCGAAGGCCAACGCTCTACCCACTGAGCAAAACCGGTTAGGGCTGGATTCAATTTATTAATATTTTTTTAGGATTGTTCTCCTAAGTTTATGAGAGATACTAGTCTGTCTTTTGTATTTATTTTTTTCCTTAGAATATTTTTTCAGGTTTTTATCTCAGGGTAATGGCCTCATAAAAGTAGTGCTGTAGTGTTCTCCCCAATTTTCTGAAAGATTGTGCCTCCTTTACATCTAATAGCATTCACCAATAATAGCTGCTAGGACTGGAGTTGTCTGTGGAAATATTTTTGACAGTAAATTCAGTTTTTTTAAGAGAGTCATTATCAAAGATTGGCATGCATCAAAATTGCCCAGAGGGCTTTTAAGCACAAATTGTTGAACATAATTTTCAAAGTTTCTGGTTTAGTACTATTGAGGTGAGGTAATATTTAGTTTCTTTGTTCAACTTCCTAGAGGAAATTTGGGTAATTGATTTCAAAGCATTTTTCTTTTCTAATATAGGCATTTGAACACCGTCCTCAAAAGAACCCCCCACAAAAACAGAGTAAAATGGTTACTAGGGGATGGGGAAGTTAAAGTGATGGTGTTTAAGGTATACAACTTTGTAGTGAGTAGTCAGTAACCCATAGAGTTCTAATTCACAGTGTAATATAGGCAGCAATATTACACTACAATTATGTAATGTGATAAATATCACTACACCAGCAATCATTACAATATACAAGTGTATCAAAGTAACACGCTGTACCACTGAAGCTTACACAATGTTACATGTCAAATTTATTCCATAAAAACATACTAGTAAACTATTTTTTCTCTACACACATCTTTAGATGTATTCCAACAATTTTGTCATGTGTTTTTTCAATATCATTCAGTTGACAGTAATTTCTAGATTTCCTAATTATATTTTATTGACTTGTAAGTTATGTAGAAGTGATCTGTAAAAAAAATTAGAAATGTGGGGTTTAATTTCCATATATAAGACATATTGCAAGATACTTTATTTTTTATCATGTTGAAATTTAGCTGTGTTGAGATTAATGAATAAAATCATGAGGAAACAATGTTTTTCTAGATCACTGAGGCTTCCTACGACCCATTCTATTCTCTAACTTAGTGAACATTCCACATGAACTTGCAAAGAAACTGTATTATGCAGTTGTTGAATGTAGTTTTCTATGCCAGTTAGACCAGTGGTGATTGACAATGTTTAAATCTCTTATAGTGCTACTGATATTTTTGTCTAGTTCTTTTTCTTCATGCAGAGAGAATATAATTAAAAGTAAGGGAAGTAATGCAAATCTACTTTAACTTGTATATACATATATGAGTTCATGTATTTGTTATGAGTCAACCATGTATTGTTATGAAATGCCCCTCTGTCCCTCTGGTAATGCTCTTTGCCTTGAACTCTTATTTTTTTCTAATATGGACGATAGGACCCCTCCAGTTTCTTTGTTTAGTGTTAAATTACTTTTTATTGGTTTTCCTTTTATGACATCATTAGGCAGTGGTTTAACCTTAGTTTATGTCTTTAGTTCTATGCACATGAGTAAAACCATATGGATATTTTTACATCTATAGGCATGGATGTTGTCACCTATGGAGTGGTATATGCAGGCCAAAATAGTTTGAAAAGCATTGCAACGATTTCCTTAGAATATATTACCATGCATCACTTATTCAACCATATAAACATTTACAGGTCATTAGAATGTGTTTAGCACTGCTCTTCGCACTTAAAATCTGTTGAATAGTTACGATAGTAGGTGCAATTTGAATAATTTTATGTATAATAATGAATTTACCCCCTATTGTCAACCCTATGAAGTAAGACCTATAATTCCCCCTAGTTTCCAGATGAGGAAACTGAGGCATGGAGAGACTTAGGAAGTTTACCCAAGGTCAAACAGTTTGGGAATGGCACAACAGACTTTAAACCCAGACATTCTGGCTCCAGAACCTTCAATCAGGGATTTCGGGAGGAGGGCATATTGCGTAATCTTTTTAGGAATAAGAAAAGTTAGAGATATCTGGGACCAAAAGGGAAGAATGGGCAGGGGAGGATGGGAGGAAACCAGTACAGCAGAGAATGTGAGGAATGAAAGAGCTGCAAAGAGCAGCAAATGCAATAGAGACGCTAATCAAGTTGTAACAGAACTTAAGGATTGCGTTTGGCAGATAGTAAGTGACTTTCATTAGAAGGTCTTGGGCACATACAGGAGGCAGGTGGACACAGCAGAGGAGTGAAAAATAAAGTGGAGGTGAAGTGGTGCAGAGTGCCAAGTTCTGAGATGTTTGTGTGGAAATACCCTTGCAGGGGTTGGGAGTGGAAGCGGGAAAGGGCATTGTGCATCGTGATCTTGTCGTTTGGGAACAATTTATCTGTTTCTTGTTTTAGGGTGAGAGACATGTGAGCATCATTGTGGACAGACATAAGGAGCCTCAGAGAGTTAAAGGTTTGTGTATAAACCTGATTAATAAATAACTGTGAGGACCATCAGAGCTGCCTAACATAAGTAGAAAACTAAACAGGGCTTTGTGTCTTGGAATGGAAGGTGTGAACCCACTTCACCTGTTTTCTGTACGCTTCTCACAAGCCACGTTCCCCGGCATTTCAGACTATGCCTGATTCCATAGGAAACCGCTAGAGGCGCCCGGGAGCCTGTTTCTCTGACAGAGCTCTGCTAATGAATTAAGTGCGGATGAATCAGATACAGACGTACTGGATTTCATTGAAAATAAACCTGAATTTTAAAAATGGAGGAGGAAAAATGCCCAAGGAAAAAATCACCATGTGCCAACTGAAAATTGTTTGAAACATTAATTTTCCAGCCTGGCTCAATATTTCCATCCATCCTTTTGCTCTCCTTTAACCTGTGCCCAATTTGTTTGCATGGATGGCATTTATCAGGCCTTTGGGGCCTTCGGGACAGGCCTGGGGAAGCGCAGGAACTACTGGGAAACAGTGATTCAGGATTTGTGTCGGCATTTATTGGTCAGTATGAGGTCCGGGGGAATGCTGGTGAGAAATGATTCTGGCATGGCTCAAGAATATTCTTCCTCCTTAGGTACACGGACTCAGACACGACAACATATCTGAATGAAAAAATCCATAGGTGTTAGAGTCAGACTGACATGAGTTCGAATCCTGCAAACACCATGCATTAACCATGTGCCCTTAGTCAAGTGACTGTACCTCATAAGCCTCAGTCGAATTACCTGGAAATGGGAATATAAAATGCTATCTATCTCACACAAATATTAGGCTTCAATGAGGCTGTGCATTCACAAAGCAATCAGAAGGGGCCTAACAAAGCCCATGTGTCCAGAAAATACAAGCCAGTTTCCGTGCAAAGGGCATCACAAACCTGCAAGTCGTATTCAAAGGAGAGCAGTGCGTTCCCATCTAAGTTTCCCGAAGCAGAGACTCCTTGGGTGGGATTCGGAAGCAATGTCTTTTCAAAAGGGTCTCAGCTGGGTCTGATGATTGGTTACTAAATTTAAGAACTACGGGAACACCAGGCAAGGCGGGGAGGAAGAGAACAAAACGCGCACATACCCAGTGCGAGGCGAGCTTTCTGAAGCCGCTCACGAGCTCTAGGTTATGCTCTGCTTCTCTCTGTTCTCAGCTCTGTGGGGCCATGTGATTCCAGAGCGTTATTAAAATGCTGGTCCCAAGTGGTGATGTGGTCTTTCAGTAAAGACCTTCTGAGAGAGAGGAAAAAGGGAGTATTTGAAAGAGCACTGGAATAGGCAGCCTTTATCTCAGTTCCAGACCCAACTCGTCCATCACTCCTAGCTCTAGAAAATAGAAAATGTATCTAACACCTACAATTCAGAATGTGTTCTTAAAAGGAGCTGTCTAAAGGGTAAATGAAATCATATAGAGAGGACACTCCATAAATAACTACTTAGGTGTGACTAATAACCCAGTTAAAACACCAACTGGGAGTGGCCATGTGACTAGGTTCTAGCCAGTCAGACATAAGCAGAGCTGCTGGCAGGATTTCAGAGAATGGCCTTTAGGAGGCTCCGTTTGGTTATCATATATCTTTTATTCCATGCCCTTCCCCTACTTCTTGTCTAGACTATGCCTGTAGTACTGGAAGTGGTTCAGCCACTTTGGTTGCAAACATGCTGAAGAAGGGCTGGGCAAAATGGACAGGAAGAGCCTGGGGTCTTGTTGGCCTCCTGAAATGGGTAGAGAAACCCTAGATTGCTTACCTATAGACTCTTATTTTCTAGGGCTAACAAAGCTCTGGTTTGTTCGTCACACTTGTTTTGGGACTTTTGCTGCTAGAAGACAAAGCAGTTCTTGATACATGAACTATAAAACATCATGGAAAACTTTGAGTTCAGAACATGTAGGATAAATACTGGATGATTTCACTTATATGTGAAACCTTAAAAAGCTGGTTTTATATAAACAGAAAATAGGATGGTGGTTTCCAGAAGCAAGGGATGGAGTGGGGAAAATCAGGATATATTAATTAAAGAGTACAAACTTCCAGTTGTAAGATAAATAACTTCTGGTGATATAATATACTGCATGGTGATTATAGTTAATAACACTGCATTATGTACTTGAAAGTTGCAAAGAGAGTTGATCTAAATGTTCCCACCCCGCTGTGATGTGATGGAGGTGTTATCTAACACTATGCTGTCATAATTCTGAATCATATAAGTGTATCAAATCAACCAGTTGTACACCTTAAATTTTCACAATATTATGTGTCAGTTATATCTCAATAAAGCTAGAAAGAAATACAAAGAAAAAAGATTAAAAACAAAACAAAACACCGTAGGATAGATTTTGCTTTACAAGTAGGAGACACCTGCTAGAACCCTGAAGTGGGTGGTTTCTGATGTCTAGGTGAGGGAAAACAAAGGGTCAGTGGTGCTATTTGACCAAAGATGACTTAGCAGTGAGGTGATGAGGAGCCTGGGGTACTGAGTGAGGCACTGGAGGCTGGTTTTAGAATTGATGACTAGATGAAGGCTATCCACTGGGGCTTTGAAAGAGATACAGGTAAGCCGAACATGCATAAGTAGGACAGGTGGACAATGAAGTCTGTAGAGGGATTATGGTCTCAGAAGAGGTATTGGGCCCTAGCTGGTTTGGCTCAGTGGATTAAGTGTCAACCTGCGGACTCAAAGGCCCTGGGTTCGATTCGGGTCAAGGGCACATGCCTGGATTGTGGGCTTGATCCCGAGTAGGGGGCGAGTAGGAGGCAGCCGAGCAATGATTCTCTCTCATCATTGATGTTTCTGTTTCTCTCTCTTTTCCTCTCTGAAATCAATTTATATAAATAATTTTTTTAGAGAAAAGGTATCTGGACAATCTCACTTGGCTTTAAAGACCTATCACTGAAGAGTTATCCAAGCAGAGAAGCCTTTCAGAAGAAAAAGATCCCAGAAGCAACTAGTTCCTCAGGCCTCATTTATTCATCTATAAAACAAAATATCTCAACAGAGGAAGGTTATCGAGTACCAGCTGGCATACATGATGCGTAAGTTCTCCACCAAACGCATGTAAGCTATTCCTCTCTCCCTTTCTCAGGGATCCTGCGTTATATTATGGGCTCCTGGGAAATGGAAAAGGCCCAATAACAACGACAACAACAACAATAAAAGAAGAATTGTTTTTTGCTGGTAATCTGCTCAGACCTAGCATTTGATACCTCTCTGAGAGATGTTTTCTTTGTGCATCTGCAGAAGCCTCTCTGAACCACTAGGGTGCAGTAAATAGCCACTATTCAGGATTTTGAAAATTCCAAGTGGCCTCTATCAGATAACTGCATTGCTCTGGTGATACAACATGCCGGCAACTAGTTCCTGAGCCTCCCCTTGCCAAGTGGTCACATGAGGGTGAGTGATGAAGGGAGGGACGTGTGAGCCAGAACAACATGTCACCTATAATTTTAGGCAGCAGCCCATCTGAGCATCAAGAAACTGCCTAAACAGACACAGTTTTCCAAGTGAGCAATGGAGATAATACACGCATGCCACCACTTTTTAGAGAAGGGGAGACTGAAGCCCAGAGACAGGGACAGAGAAGTATCCAAGGTCACTCAGTGCGCTGGGGGCAGAGTCGGAACTCAGTCCCTTGCTGATAAGTAGGCACTTATGTGTGAGGTTTTGCTGTCACTCTTACTTAAGATTATTAAATAGGAGTCAGCAACTTTTCTTTGTGATGGGTTTTTCCATCCTGGGACTCAATAGGGTCTTTGCTCATAGCATTTCCATTCGTATTGTTATTAGACAAATCTAATCACATTGCTTCTGAATGGAAGGTAGCCAGAAAGCCAGATAAATGTAAGCAAACTTATCAAAGGAAAACCTCAACATCTTTTTCAAGAATATAATTCTGCTGACCACAGGTAAAGGGCCTTTTTCATTGTGAGCATGGCACTGAGAGAGGACTCTTGCAGGTCATTGCTGTCATTCATTCTTCTTCCTTTCTTCAAACCCCAAGTAAATCATGACAGTTCAATGCGGAATCGGGCTTCATCTTAGAAATGGCGGGCATGAGTAGAAATAAGATGTAATACCTCATGGCTATAAATGAGATGTAATTCCTGCTCTGAATCAATCTGAAGTTTAATGACACAGCCTGGCCAAGAACTGGATCATCACAATACAGAATCATACATTTTAAGGGGTGGGATACATGCCAGAGATTAAATTCTTGGTTTTCTTCTCCTTCATCAAGGCACATGGCAGGAGCAGTTTCTCCGAGGAGGGGCAGGAGCAGAATAGGTGCCTTGGAAATTGGATGTACAGGTAGACATATTGCACTAACTTGAGACTCTGTGAGGAAGTAAATCACTCCAGAGTCGCCAGATTAGAAACCCTCGAAAGGCAGCAGTGAAGCTAAGGGCACATCTTCTGGAAGGATGGGTGTCTAACCTCGTCCTGCAGGGGAAGGACAGGCAGCCCTATGTGCATGCAAAACCTGCCTTTTTTTTCTTACGCTGATTCCCAGGAAGGAGAGGGCACAGGGATTCTAAGCAGGTGATATATCAAGTGTCACAATCAGTTTGACCAGAGTTCTCAGGTCTGGTGAGAGGGCTGGTTATGTATTTGGAAAAACTAATCATGTGGACTCTTACAAATGCCCAGCAGTGGGGATGCTGGGCCTGGTCTGGTTCAGAGGGTGTGGCATGTTCTCCCTCAGCAGGGCCACAGGGATTTGACAGGGAGGTTACGTGGAAAGATAAGCCACTTGGCCTCTCGGAGTGGGAGTTAGTGATTTACAAAGTAATAGTTTTGGCAGTTAGCGGTGACAGACATGTTTATATCTGACACCATGCCTCACCTCTTATTTTAGAGAGTGGCCAGATTTTGCTTTGGGGTTTTATAAGCCCAGTTTGGTTTGCTGCTTGTTATTATTTTGCTTGTTTACTTTGAACAGTTTTTAGGAAAAGGGCACTCTGAAAACATGATACTGTGCAACACGGAAGTAATATAATGGAGTAGTATATAGTAATGAAGCAAATAGGGACCTGAGAGATTAATTCAGGAAATGCATGGGGCCATTTTTGACTCTGAGTTCAAGAAGTAGTGCACAGAGGTTAAATGACCTTGGAGCTGAAGTTTGCTGTGGGCTCATAGAGGAGGGATCCCAGCTCTAGCTGTTCCAGATCAGGAAAGCCTTTCCAAGGAGAGAGGCCTAAAAATGAATGCAGAAGAATTCAGGAAAATCCTTAAAAAGGTGCGGTCCAGATAGTGGGGGCCACCTGGGCACAGGCATAGATGCTGAAAATCCCACCCAGAGCTCAAGTCTTTCCCATTCACCTTGTACTGTTGGGCATGGGATGGGAATCAAACGTATAGACCAGTGGAAGGAATTTTTATCTCCCTCTCTCCCTCCCTCCCTCCCTCCCTCCCTCCGTCCTTCCCTCCTTCCCTCCCTCCATCCTTCCCTTCTTCTTCCCCTTCCTCCTCCCTTCCTTCCTTCCTCCCTTCCTCCCTTCCTCCCTTCCTCCCTTCCTCCCTTCCTCCCTTCCTCCCTCCCTCCCTCCTCCCTTCCTCCCTTCCTCCCTTCCTCCCTTCCTCTCTTCCTCCCTTCCTCCCTTCCTCCCTTCCTCCCTTTCTTCCTCCCTTCCTTCCTTTGCTTTCTTTTGTCTCCATTTTGGAATTCCAATTGGCCAGAGCCCTGGATTTGAGGCAGAATGAATCAGGGAGGCCAGTGGCCTTGATCAGAGGTTCAAAAAGTCGAGATATTCAATCTCTTGGCTTCTAAAGAATAAAACCTCTGAGTGTTTGGTATCTCCATCCTGAGCTGGGGACCTCCCTAGAGAGAGTGGGTCAGGAAGTGTAGTCATTCCCCAACCACTGTTAGCATGATCTTCATGACTATCTGCGGGGTAGACAGGGTAGGGTTCTTCTCCTTTGAAGGGTGAGGAGAGCCAGATCCTGTGCAGAGAGGCCTGTGAGTGAGGAACTGAAGCCAAATTGTGTTCCCCTCAAGCTTCCCTCATGTCCTCGCTTCTCCTTATGCTTCTTCAGCCCAGTGTCATTTCAGATTTTCTGAATAGGCCTTGTGTTGGCATCATCTCCTGATATCATCCCATGCTGCCTCACCCTTGTTAGCTTTCCTAAGTCTCACTGAGCAACTCTGAGTTCCTTGAAACCACCGCAGGCATGCTCAAATCTAGCCCTGCAGCCTCAGCACTTTGTCTACTCACTCTCAGAACTGTTCTTTCCATTCCTATTCCTATGACTGAGAGAATTCCCATTTCTTCCTCGGGTCTTGGCTTAGCTGCCACCTCCTCCAGAAAGTCTTCCCTGACTCACATGGAATAGTTAGTTTCTGTGGTCTCTCTGTGCTTTCATAGCATACTTCCTTCTTCCATAGCTCCCTTCTCAATGCATTGGAATTGCCTGACTATCCACCTGCATCCCTCCCCAGAAATACAGACTCTAGCCACTGGAATGTAGGCGTTTCTTATTCTCCATCATCTCCAGCACTGAGTATGGCATTTGTCAAAGGATGCATGCTTAAAAATCATCTTGCTTGGATGAGTAAATAAATGAATGACTCAACAAACTAGTGCAGATAACTTGTGAGAACTTAAAGGGACAGGCGAGGAGGGTACAATAATGCTCCTAAAACCTGCCCATGTTTCCATAACAGTTTAGGGCACCTCAGTTCTGTCTTTCTCAGCCATATTCCCACATCCAGCCCTCGCTCAGGAGGTCAAGCAAGGTCTGCAGAAGCAAGGAGCCCAGTTTCCTCTGGAAAGTATTCACTGCTTCTATTTTGCATTCTTTTGCCTCTGCTGTTGTCAGTGAAGCCAGGAGCTTCTGGGATCTCTATTAGCGCCAGGCTGTGTTGTGAACAGACTCCAGGCCAGCATTGCAGCTGGGAAGAAAGCCCTGGTGTTCTGAATGCATGCAGAGAGGAGAGAGCAGGCGGAATTTGCTCTTGCTGTGGCCAGGCAGATGGTCATGTGTAAAGAGGATGAATAAGAGTCAGAAATGTGTTGAGTCTCTGAAAGGCAATGGGACACTTTCGGAAAGTGAGCTTAAAATTTGGAGGCGCACATCCCATAATTGTAATGCAGGTCTGTAAGACCTTGAACAGGCGTTTCCTTTCTAACTGCAGCTTATCTGTTAAATTTAACAGCAGCACCTAACTCTAAGACATGAGATGAAGTCATTCTCATGGAATTCTTAGATGAGCTCTCAATATTTTGTAGTTTCTGTCTCTGAATCAGGGTTCTCCAGAAAATAAGACCAATATAAAGGAGAGAGACAGAGAGAGAGGAGGATGGTTTTGATTTTAAGGAATTGGGTCATGAGATTGTGGGGGATGGCAAGTCCAAAATCTTAAGGATGGCTGTCAGGTCATAGACCCAGGGAAGAGTTGATGCTGCAGCTCAAGTCCAAATGTAGCCTGCCGGCAGGGTTTCTTCTTTCTTAGGAAAAGTTAGGTTGTATGTTTTTTCCTAAGGCATTCAACTGATTGGATGAGGCCCGTTTACTTTATGAAAATAGGCTGTTTCCTCAATGTCTACTGGCTTTCATATTATTGTCTGAAAAATACTTTCACAGAAACATCTAGAATAATGCTTGACCAGATATCTAGGTATTATGGCCTAGCCAAGTTGACACATAAATTAACTATTACCCTATCTCTCTATCACATTAAGTGTAGAAATGAATGGGGATTAGCCATCCTTTAGATATTGTATGACCCCACAATTCTTATAATTAGCACGGCATCAAGGACATTCTTTACACATTAATCTTCCACTCTAAATGCCCAGGAAACAATGACTTAGAAATCCAAGCCAGTACCAAGAACCTACTGTACTAGAGGGTTCTACATATTACCACTTACCTGCATTAAAAAGATGTGCAACAACATCCATTAAAAGGCAAGCCTACCCTGGTTATCAGAAAATGTGCACACATACAGCCTGTGCTTGTGCAGTGGTGGTGCCAGTTAAGGACTATCGTTACTAGAAATGACTATACCAGAGAACTCTGGTCATGCTTCTCACCCCTTCCCCCGCCCAGTCCAGGCTGTCATCTCCCAGAGACAGCAGGCTCTCATGGGGCAAGAGAGTCAGACTTGGAGCTCTGCTGCTAGCTGGAAAGCCTGGATGCATGTCTCCAGTAGACAAGCTCAGACTCCCACTCCTGTTGACACATCCCGATATAGGGAAACTATTCAGGCACTGAGCCTCGCCCAGCTAGGGCCAGTGCTGAAGGTGCTGCCCAGGGTTGGCTAACCTACCTGGGCTTTGGTCCAGCAGCATACAGCTGACCCCATTCTCTCTACTGATATCATGGAGCCATGCTTGACTTCCTAGCCAATCAAATTGGAGCCATGCCAAGCTTTCTGTAAACCCTGAAAAAAATGAATTTACACCACATAGGAAACCTCCCTTAGATCTAGACATTAGCTGTGGAACTGACTGGACATTTCTGTTCCTAACCCAATGTGTTATTGTTGTGTGACTCAAGCTAAGACATCATCTGTAGACTAGCTACATTTTGCACCAAGCATGGTACACTGTGGTGTCCATACTTTTATCCTACCCAATCCAATCATACTGGTAACAGTATCTCTTTTGATAAAATTGCTCTCAGTCTATTTGGTCCTGGTGCGGGAAGGAAGCTTGTTATTCTTTGAGCTTCCAGTTGTCCAACCACAGGGAGATCTAGGCTGCACCATTTGTTATGCTGAATCTCGCTGAATAGGGAATGGCCAAAGGGGTGTGTTTGTGTGTGTGTGTGTGTGTGTGTGTGTGTTTTAGATAATTTATGTTTTCTGTTGATATTTTTTGTTTGTTTATTTTTTGTTAATCCTCACTGGAGAATATTTTTCCATTTTAGGGAGAGTAGAAGAAAGAGGGAAAGACAGAGAGAAATATCGATGTGAGAGAATCACATCAATTGTTTGTCTCCTGCATGAGCCCAGACCAGGGCCTGGGTAGGGGAAGAATCTGCAACCAAGGTACGTGTCCTTGACCGGAATCAAACCCAGGATCCTTTGGTCCACAGGCCAATGCTCTATCCATTGAGACAAACCGGTTAAGACTGTTTTCTGTGGTTTTGAATTATTTTCTCCTAAACTAAAATAGATAAATGGAAACAATTAGGAAAAATATAAATATATTCTAACAGAACAAATTCAATGTTGCAGTCCCAAAATGCTATTTTTAGTATGAAGTAAATAATATTAAATAATAATGATGATAATAGTAAACCAAAATCATAGAGAGGAATCTCATGAACATACTAAGCTAAGGAAGCCAGGCCCCAAAGAGTACATACTGTAAGACTCCATCAGTGTAGCATTCAACATCCCAGAACAAGTCCACAGAAGCTGTCAGAGTCATAGACTGATGGCCCCTGTGGAGGGCACTGGAAGGGCAGGGAGGGCTTCTGGGCACATGACCATGTTCTGTCCTCATTAGCCTGCTAGTTACAGCTGTGCTCAATTTGTGAAAATCTATGGAGCTGTGCACTTTTGTTTTTAATCATCATGAGGATATTTTTTAAAATTGATTTTAAAGAAAGAGAAAAGAGAGACAAAGAAGGAGGGAGGGAGAGATGGCGAAAGAGAGAGACTGATCAGTTGCCTTCCTTATGCACCCTGACCAGAGATGGAACCTGCACCCTAGGTATGTGCCCTGACTGGGAATCAAACCTGCAATCTCTTGGTGCACAGATGACGCGCCAACCAACCGATCCACCGGCCAGGGCTGTATACTCTGCTATACGGACCTTATACTTCAGTGGAATGTTCAGCGTATTGTTAACATCGTCCTGAAACACCTACATCCATTGTTCAGGAAAACTGGCTAAGTTGCTCCGATGTGCTCAGAGAGAGTACCCCATAAATCCGTTGAGATGTAATTCATATCTTCTCTTTGTTTTTTAAATTCCCAACAAGTCCTTACTGGTTTGACAGTTAATGACTTTTGCACTTGCATTTTCCCATGCCTCTTTCTTCCTGCAGTTCTCAGCAGAATGCTTCTGAATCTGCCCTCCTTTGTAAACTACTGTGGCTGTGATGGCATGTTTTTCTGAGCTTTACTCATGATCCACGTTCTGAAAGGGTCAAGAGAAATCCGATCCGCTTTTTCTGAATGGGAACTTCGCATGCCCGGTGGTTGTAGAAGGAGCAGGCCGTAATTACTGGGCTGCACTTCTGTTTACAAATCCGAACTGAACTGCACGTATGCGAAACGTTCCCAGATTTCAGATGTAGAGTGTGTGGATGGAACTAGTACAGCAAAATGTTACTGTTTTAACAACCAATACCAGTTTCCTCTTTGAGAGTACGTTATCTTTTATTGGGCAAAAGTCCCCTAATACATGTCTCTGATAGAAATCAAGATCCGAATGGCCTTGTTGATGGCTGGTTCTAGGACGTCAGAGAAAAATTGCAAAGTGGCTCTTCATTAGAATGGGGAGGGGATGGATTTGTGGTTTTTAGAGAAAGAGAAGACAAGAGAATAAAAAAAATATTTAGGAAGGATGAGTGAGAGCCTTGGTGGTGTTGGAAGGATGTTTTTAAAATGGAAATACCAGTGCATTTTATTTTGTTATTTAAATGAATCTGCTATGAATCCTACTTGATGCTCCACTGAGTCCATGGCTGCCTTGTGTGAATGTGGTTTTGTGGAACCTGAGGACAGAGCTGCGTTTCTCATTAAGATTGGCGTCATGCATGTGGTCAGAGAAACAGAGACCAGAGAAAGAAGGCTCTCAGGAGGCAGAGGAGGCCTTGAGGAATGAGCTGCTGCCTGCCTGTTGAATCTTTGCTTAGGCTTTGAGTTTCACAGCCAAGGAAATGCACAGCCATAGAACCAGGAAGGGAGAAGGAGGCTCCTGCAAGGAATCCAAAGGACACTTGAGCTGACAGAAAGGTAAAAGTTATCTTGAAATCATGCTTCTCACCACACTGCACCTGGAATTTTACTGTATTTTACAATATATACGTAACAGCTATCTAGTCCTCAACACTTTTGGAGAAGAGAAATTGAGTTTCCTTTCACAAAGCAATAACTAATCACAGATTTAAGAATTTCTGGCACACACCACACCTTGTACAAGGTGCTGGGGATACAGTGCTGAACAAAAAAAGTCCTGGCCCTGGCTTATGTTTAGGTTTTTGGTTTAACAGTGGCAGAAGCAATGGAAGGAATTGCTACCCAGATTATGTCCATGAAGGAAGTCAGAATCCTATGGGAGTCTGTGACAGAAAGCGCAAATTTTATCTGGAAAAAGAAATTGCGTATCTCAGGAGAGAAGGTGAAGAAGGCAGGCTATGTGCACTAAGCTGCCTTAGTGCATAGAGGTAGGAAAAGGTAGAGCCTCTCAGATGATATAAAAACCCAACCTGGTTCATTCAAACCTATTTCAGGTGGTTATTCAATGACTCTTAATAACCCACTAGATTTCCTCATAGATCTGTTCCATGGAAAATAATAAAATGATAAATAATAAAGTGTGTTATATTTAATAAGTTGTTTTGAAATGCTCTAATAGTTGAGAAAAGGTTATTACTCTGCAAGAATTATTTTTTATGAGAACAGTGCAGCCTTTACAAAAAATAGAACATTTCTAAGAGAATCTCCAAAGTACATGATGTAAACTTATGTACTGTATATTGTGTGTTTCTGGATCAAGATTGTGAGTACCAAATGATATTTGTGCATTGCCACCTATGTATTCTGATGGAGCCTACCTGTTTAGAATACGCTGTGTACATGACCTTATTTAGCTGTAGAAGGGGAGGAAACAGGTGATGTGATGCTTCCTTGGTTGTCTTCATGGGCCTCTGGTGGTGGCAGTGCAGTCCTGTCAGTGTGGGACCACCCTGTCCGGAGAGCTTTTCTTCTGGATCCTGTGCCTAACACCTAATAAATGCTCAGGAAATCCATTAGACCAGTGGCTCCTCAGCATAGACTGCATATTTAAAAAATACAAGGAAACCTACAAACAACCTCAATTCCCACCAGTTGAGAACTGGTATAATAATAGAAAGCATTGTTTGTCCTTGTATCTAAAGGTGGAATAACACACAGCTATCAAAAACTGTTTCATAAGAACACTGGCTGGTGTTTCTCAGTAGTTAGAGCATTGGCCCATGGACCAAAAGGTCCCAGATTGGATTCCAGGTCAAGGACACATGCCTCCGTTGCAGATTCAATCCATGGTCCAGGTAAGGGTGTATGAGGGAGGCAACCAATCATCAATGTCTCTCTCTCTCCCTCCCTCCCTCCCTCCTTCCACCACTATCCCTCTCTTCCACCCTCTCAAAATAGCAATGGAAAAAAATTCCCTCAGGTAAAGATTAAACAACAACAACAAAAACTTGATGACCTGGGGTGGGTTCCATCTTCCTTCTCCTGAGTGGCTACAGCACTGATCATGGCTGCATCCCAACTTTCAAGAGAGTCTTAGTTCCAAAACCACTTGCCCATGCTCTGTACTGGGATTCTGTGGCCACATCACTCCTTTGCCACTTCTCTCCCTCTGGGCTCTAGAAAAAGCCTTGGTCTAGAGGAAGCTGAAGGGACTTGTTTCCTTCTGGATCACTTACTTTTCTCATCAGCCTCACTTGAGCAATGACTCCTAACCCACAGAATGGCAGTCCGTTCCAGCTTCCAGACGTTTCCTCACACATTCAGCAGCAGTTTCATCACGCACCCTTAGAAAGACCTGCCCCAGCCAGCCTCGAAGGCACAGCTCCCTGAAGTTCCTTCTCCAAGTGCCTGATATCCCAGCGCCTGCCGGCCAGTGCTCCATGGTATGCATAGGCCCCGCCTCTTCTCTTTGTTCCTCAAACCTTGGTACTTGCTTCCTGTAGTACTTTGTGTTACCTCATTTGTTGTTTTATTTATTTCTCCATTTGAAATATTAATATGGTTTCTGTTTTCCTGATTTCATCCTTCCATTGATACAAACTGAAATTGGTATCGAACTTTAGAAATAGGCAGTCACCTTTCTCTGCCTCAGATAGTCCAGGAAAGAGTTTGGGCTTCTCTGGGGTTTTCCTACTTCCAGATGCTCAGGGTCACTCAACCTCCTACAGACAAGCCCAGAGTTTCACTCTGACCCTTCTCCCTCTGCTCTCCATTCTTCGCGAGGCAGGCCCCTTTTCCGTGCAGCTAATTGGGTGAGTAAAACTCCAAAGTACTTCTCCCCACAGTAGGCCTGAAGGCATAGGTTCCGTGGGAGGTCATAGGAAAACCCCTCCTTGGACCTCAGCCACATTCTCCTACCTTATAAAGGAGCTCCGCAAGTTAGAAAAGAGTAAAGCTCTGTTGTTACTGGCTCCACATTTGACTCCCTGGGCATCTTCCCGACGCCTTCTCTGACCTGGATAAAAAGAATATGAGTGAGTGGTACCCTTCATTTCCAACAGGCCCAATAATCGTAAAAATTAAACCCACAGGATACAAGGAACAACTGCTATCTCTGGATGATTTTTACAGTTTTTCCCCCCTTTTTGAAATATCTTTCTGAATTTTATTTACATTGAACATGCATATACGACTGTGTGCCTGCATAATACAGGGTGAGGCAAAAGTATGTTTGTAGTTGTGAGTACATGAAACACACAGTTTATTCTTGTATGTTATTTATTAATTATTATATTATTTCCTACATGAAAAACTATAAGTCTACTTTTGCCTCACCGTCTATTTTGGTTACAATGTATAATTAAATTTAAAAAATGAGAATAAACAATCTAATTGAACTCCCCCAAAGCATGAAATTTATAATCAAGTCACGTTGCCTCGGCCATGCCCCAGGCTTCTCATGTATCCTCCCGGCCAAGAGGCGGAATAATGGTCCAAAGAGCACAAGAAGAGATTTACCAGAGAAAGGCACAGAAAGGGCTCACTGAGGAAACACAAGCAAAAGAGAGGTACCAGGTAGGGACGGAACGCAGTGTGAGCTGGAGAAGTATGGGGTGAAGGGGAGGGAAGAGGGGGCATGGAGTTTCAGTCCAGCGAGTTGGACCTGCCACCATCCACGGAGATTTCCTCAGAGGAGGAGGCTGGCTCCTGGCCCCAGCTGGCAGCGCCTCCAATCTCCTCTCATGTCAGGCATCTGTCAGCACTCAGGGAGGACCATTGGAAGTCAAGGCCATTCACAGTTTGTCTTGGACCTCGTCAAGTCTTCCCAGCCCTACCAGCTACTGAACAGGAAAGGGGAAAAACCTTATAAAGTTCCTCTAGCCAGGGTGAGAATAGCCAAAAAAGGAAAAGAGAACAAGAGAGCATTAACAAAGGAGACATGCTCCCAGGACTCCTCATCGCCAAAGGCTCCATTTATTCAGTTACTCCCCCAAGTATTTACTGGGCAGAACTGGGTGCCAAGCATTGCAGTCAGCACTGACAACACATCATTCACACCAACCTGGGGAAGCTGTTCTTTATCTTGTTCTATGTCCCCCTCTCCCCCCCCCCAAATAAGTTATAGTTTCTGGGGCCTTAGCCCTCTTCTATCTCTGTTAAGGGGTCCCCTGTCCCCTGAGAACAGAATGTAGATGGTACCTAATGTGTGCCTAGATAATTTGGAAAGGGGACATCTCTTCAATTTACTGCCTGGAAAGGGCACATATCTAACCAGTGATGCTTTCATTTGCTTTTCAACTGACTCTGAAACTTTCTCCAACCTCAAGAAAACATACTTAAGTTAGGTGTCAGTCTTTAAAAGTCCATCTATACAAAAATGCTGCTCACATGTGGATGCCTTAACCTTGCTGTTTCCTCTGGATTTTCCTTTCTCTTTTTTCTATCTGCTGACAAGTTCATGGTAAGTTTCTCTGTTAATTTTTTTGTTATGAAATATTCCATGTCATGCATAGAAAAATATATCTTACTAGGAACCCAGTGCATGAATTTGTGCACCTTGAAAGGAACTGTGGGCCGTGAGGCTGCGGTGGGCACAGGGGCGGATCTCGGCCATTCTCTGTGCCCTGCCTGGCCCCTCCCACTCCAGCCCCCTGTCTGCCAGCTCCCATGTGCTGATGGTGTTGGCCCCGCTTGCACCTGCTGATGGCACAGAGTGATTGGGGCCGGCGCTAGCAGTGGATGCGAGCGGGCTGGAGCCATCAGTGGGTGAAAGTGCTGCTGCCCTGATAACCCCTCAGGAGCAGGGGGAGGTGGAGAAGCCCTCAGGAGCAAACAGGGCCAGAACCAGCAGCAGGTGTGAGTGCCCAGTGGGACTTTGGCACACAGGAACAAAGGATTTTCAGTAACCACCAGATGGTTGCCCCAATGACATTGACTAGCGCCCCACTATGGTCTGCTGTTCCCATTCATCTCCTCCACTATCCCACTGCAGTCAATGCCCGCCATGTTCTGTGCTCTGCTACTGACACCCGACAAGTTCCATGTGTGCTCCCTGGTGGTCAGTGCATGTCATAGTAACCGGTTGTTCGGTTGTTCCGCTGTTTGGTCTATTTGCATATTATATATATATATATGTGTGTGTGTATGTATATGTATATATAGATGTATGTAGATAGATGGTAGATAGATCAATGACAGATAGATAGATAGATACTAAATGACTGATAGTAGATAAAGGAATACAAAGAAAATAAAGAACCATGTATACTTTATCCACTTTCATAGAAAATAGAACCTTTGAAGCTGCTATGTACCCTTCTTCCTGCCTGCATTCCATTAACCCTCTCTCAACCTCCAGAGGTGACCAGTATTCTGAATTTTGTGGTAACTACCCCTTGTTTTCCTGTACATATTTTTCACAAATATATCCCTCTGTTCATTGTGCCGGTTTTATACCTTTACATAAATGTAAATCCTACCGGTGTTTCCTCAGGAATTAGCATGTTCAGTTAATAATACATTTAGAAAGTGATCTATGCTACATTTCTCATTGTAGATTATTTGTTTCTTCTCTGCTGTGTAGTATTCCACTGTAATAACTATACTACTATGTATCCATTCTACTGATTGTGGAAACTTAAAGTTTTCAAGGTTTCCAGTAAAATCAAGATTGCTAGCAACACTTTCATAGATTGTGTCCTGGTGTACATGTGCAAGTTTCTCTAGGCTATATTCCTAGGATCATAATAGTTGAATTTAGGGTTTTTGACATTTAGTAGCTAGTGTCATTTTCAATACATTTGGATCAGTTTATATCCTTTCAGCAGGATATGAGAGACACTGTTGGTTTACACCGTTTACAGCAATCAGAACTATTAGACTTTCCTTTTCATGAGTGTCAAGACTTGTTGTCTTAGGTGTAAGACTTGTTGTCTTAAGTAAGACTTGTCTTAGGTCATTTTACTTAGCTTTCCTTTATAACTGATGAGAATGAGCATTTTTTTTCAAGTGTCTACTGATTGTGTTTCTGCTTTCATAGAATGTCTTCCCATGTCTTTGTTCAGTTTCATATGTGGTTGCAAGCTCTATACTTCATATGTTATAGATACACTTTTTAATTGTTGTTAAATGCCATAGATGCCTTCTTCAAATTTGTGGCTTATATTTTCACTCGATGATAACTGTTATTAGGCAGAAATTCCAGTCTTAAAGATATAGTTAGATTTGTCAGTCTTTTACTTTTTGATATTTACGTAGGTATCTTTTATTCCTATTTCCATGTTTTACGGCCACCCATACGTATTTCTTTTTCCTAAAATTTTAAAATTTCAAATTGATTTACACATGCAGTAAAAGGAAGCATGCTATTATTTTCCAATGGACAGCCTCATTTATTAAGTATCCATCCTTCCTTCCATCCCTCTGCAATGTCATAAATTTTATATATGTGCATGTCCCCTCACTCAGCTTTCTTTTGATCCATTAGGTTATCTCTCTACACCAACAGCAGTCTAATTACTATGGTTCCAAGCAGGTCACACTATGTGCCTGGGCAAGTCTCCCCTACATTGTCTTTTTCCGGAGTGTCTTAGCTTATCTTAGTCCTTTAATATAAATGTCAGAATTAGCTGTCAGTTCTACAGAGAAAAGAAACCTTGCAAAGATGTTAGTTGGAAGTGCATTAAATATATCTATTAATTTTGAGAAATCAGTATCGTCAATGGATCCAGTACACCTATCTATGAATATATCACGTTTCTCCTTTATGTAGGACTTCCTAAAATCTTTTTCAATACATTTTTTAAAAAACTTTCTGCACAATAGGCCTTGCACATTATTTGTTAGATTTATTTCCAGGGATCTCATCTATTTGTTATTAGAAAATAATATCTGAATTAAATTGTATAACTGCCCCTAGCATAAGAGAGCTCTTGAGTATTGTATATTAATTTTTATATACAATCAAGCTTGTTATACTTTGTTATTAATTATAAACATACGGTTGTCTGTTTTGGATTTTGTATGTAGAGTAAGTAAATGAACACTTCAGTTTTTCATTATGAGATTAATTTGATTAAGTGAAAAATTAGTTAATCAATGTTGCCTTTCTGAGATGGTTAGGATCTCCAGTATACTATTGAGTCCTGTCTGATACCTAGTTTCACGTGGAAAGTTATATTCTGATGTTTTACCATTCAGCATGAAGTGTCTCTATACAATTTTTATAGATGCCTGCATGGCTCCTTAGAGATTTTTGCCAAGTACATAGAGTTCTTCATCTTTTGAGTTCGTGATGGGATAAGCTTCCAGCCCTCCCCTTGGTGCACAGGGTTCTGTGACTAGTTCTGGTTAATGAGTACTGAGAAGAAAAATGCATGTCCCTACTAGGCCAGAGAATTTATTTGCCTATTTAAGACTCTCCAGAGCTCTTTCTCTCTAACATAGTGACTACTAATATCCAGAATTGCTGCTTCATTAGCCTGGGTCCCCAGGCATGTACGATTAGCAGAGGTCCTTACTGATTCCTAAAGGATATTTCATGTGAATGAGAAATAAATCCTCGTTGTTTTCCAACACAGAGATTTTGAGGCTGTTTGTTGCCATGTTATCTATAACCTAACCTGTACTGACTGCCACCTATCCTGTCAGGCTTTTATCCTTAAATATGTCAATATGATAAAATACCTTAATAGATTTTATAATATTGAATCAATTTTGCTGTCTGGATTACAGTGATGACAGATTAAACTTGGGTTTAGACTATGATTCCCTCACCTGGTATGGTTGGATGTTTACTTACTGATTCATTTTTTTAAAGTTTGTTGGTTTATATCCCCAGTCCACCTCATGCACCACTGGTAGTGCACGTATCTCACTTCATGAAACACTGGGCTGGATGACCTTCCAACTTAGTCTGGAATTTAAGGGAGAAGAGGAATGCTAAGTTCAAAGAAGAAAAAAGGGCTTCCTGGAGGCATTGGGAGTCATGAAGTCATGTTCTGGGAATGGTAAGGAGATGAACGTTAGATTGTCTGGCACTGTCAAGCTAGTCAGGCCTAGCACAGGGACTGACAGAGCATTAACTCAATAAATATTTATGAGATAATTAAGTTTGCCAGGAGGCTTGACCTAAATATGTTAGACGTCCCTGATTTATTCTATAAATTATGAACCACTAGATACAACCAAATAATCAGCTTCTATGTTCTTAGCAATAGTGGGCATCTGCCAAGATGCTCAGCATAAAGCGATTGTGTGCCTGCTGTTACTACCTCGCTAGTATCAAGGTTGCTTATGAGAATGCAGTCAGGATTTTATGGTAGAGTCATTAGGGACTAGGCCATTTCTCCAAACAGTAATGAATTACCTACAAAGGACAGGAAAATATTTCCTAAAGAGCCTCTGTGCTTGATTACCCAGTAGACAAAATATTCAGAAACCCAACGAGCTGCTCTTCACCTGGCACTTCACAGTCCCCAGTGGATGAGGCGCTGTTTGCATGGCTAGCTTTTCCCAGGAACTGAGGACAGTTGCTTTTTTTGAGTTCCTGTTTATTTTGCAGCAACTGAAGTCCTTCCAAACAGCAGTTAATGAGAGTTTCAGAGACCCTGGACTGTTTTGAAAAGTTGTATGATTCCACAGGCCACCTGAGTCAAGATCTCCAGCGTGCGAGTGAAGGTTACAGTTTCTGAGGGATGCCACCCTATCCAAGAGAACCCAGGCAGCATCTTGCCATGTAGCAGAGCAAGAGGCATAGCACAGGAGACCTAGTCTTCCCACATTCTTGGCTATTAGGCACAGTAGAACTTTTATAAATGACTAGAGGCCTGGTGCACAAAAATTTGTGCACTTGTGGGGGAGGGAAGGGGTCCCTCAGCCCGGCCTATGCCCTCTCGCAGTTTGGGACCCCTCGGGGGATGTCCACCTGCTTGGCTTAGGGGATCGGGCCTAAGCTGACAGTTAGACTTCCCTCTCGCAGCCTGGTAACCCTCAGGGGATGTCCACTTGCCAGCGGGGAGCAGGCCTAAGCTGTAGTTGGACATCCTTAGCGCTGTTGAGGAGGTGGGAGAGGCTCCCACCACCACCACTATGCTGGCAGCCATCAGCCTGGCTTCTGGCTGAGCAGAGCTCCCCCTGTGGGAGCACATTGACCACCAGGGGGCAGCTCCTGCATTGAGCGTCTGCCCCCTGGTGGTCAGGGTGTGTCATAGTGACCAATCATTCCCAGTTGTTCTGCTTTTATAGGGTCAATTTGCATATTAACATTTTATTATATAGGACAGAGACCTGGTGCACAGGTGGGGCTTGGCTGTTTTGCCCTGAAGGGTATCCTGCTGGGGTACCTGGCCAACCTGGGTGAGGGACTCAGGGCTGTTTGCAGGCTGGTCACAGTCCCTTCAGGGTGGGAGTCCCCACTGGAGTGCCTGGTCAGCCTGGGTGAGGGGCTGAGGGTCGTTATCAGGCTGGCCATGGCTGCGGGCTGGAAGCAGGTACCTGGGATTTATTTAACTTCTATAATTGAAACTTTGTTGCCTTAAGCGGAGCTCAGGGCCTGCAGGACAGGTGGGAATCTTGGCTTCCTCCATCTCCAGGGCAATGCAAACCTCCTGCCTCGCTACAGCTCCCTCACTGCCACCATCTTTGTGAGGAGTGAGGGTTAATTTGCATATTACTCTTTTGCCTGGGCAGAAGACCCCCAAGCCCCTCCAATCGCCGGCTTCACAGAGCCCGGGCCTCTGTGATCACCGGATCTGATCCTGCCCCCTGCCATCGCTGCCTCTGCTCTTGCTCCACTGACAGCCTCTGGCCAAGCTCCAGACCCCTGCTTTGCCGGCTCCACCGGTGCCCAGAACCCTGCGATCACAGGCTCCGCCCCTGCCTCTCCGATCGCTGGCTCTGCAGAGCCCTGGCCCCTGTGATCTCCGGCCTTGCCCCTGCCCAGGCCTGAGGCCTCTGGCCCAGGCCTTATACCTGGGTAGGGCACCCTCATACCCCTCCGATCACCAGCTCTGCCCCTGCCCCTTCCGATTGCTGGCTCTGCCCTTGCCCATGCCTGAGGCCTCTGGCGAAGGCCTCTGGCCTGGCAAGGGACCCCCAGCCCCCTCTGACCACATGTACCACCCCTTGGGCCCTCCCATCTCCCCTGCCACCTGCCTGGCTCACAGGCCTGACCACTTCAGTGGTGGGGCTGAGCTGGACTGGGTGCCGTCATCTTGTGGCTATGGGGGTGGCCATCTTGTAGTTATGGGGATGGCCATCTTGTGACTATGGGTGCCACCATCTTGTGACCATGGGGGCGGCCATCTTTCTGACGGAATGATGACTAATTTGCATATTACTCTTTTATTAGACAGGATTGTTCATTCATCCAAAAATATATCTGACTCTTGAAGATCCTGCTTTAGGCACCAAAAAAGAGGTGATGTTGATACTACCTGTTTACTTCTGCAAATAATCTCATGTTTGTTGTTTGAGATACTGGAATTCTACTCTTCAATTCGCTGTTAATTTACTGCATGACTTTGGGCTGCTTACTGAATCATTTGGACCTCAGCATACCTACGATAAAAAGAAATTAAAATGATTTTAAAAAATCACACACAAAAAAACATGGAATTGAGTAGGATTGCTTCTGTTATAAAAATGTGTGGCTCTAGAGTGTGACTGACATCCCACAAGAATGTGATCAGCTATAACTATCTAATAAAGGCCCTTTATTAAATAACAAGGTCAGGCTAAATAGACATTAAATGGGATTGTAGGGGTAGGTCAAGACTAACAGACCCAGGGGTTTCAGGGAGTGGAAATCATGGCTTGAATTGTAGATGGCTGAATACTAACTATGACTCTACTCTTTACCAGCTTTGTGACAGTAGATGAGTTGCTTGATCAGAGCCAGCTTCATGGGCACTTGATCTCTGCAGTCACAACAGGCCATGCATTTAGAACAGCTCCACACTTGGTTTAACATTCTGCTGCTGCTGTCTTGAAATCCCCTATAGTTTTTGAACAAGGAGCCATGCACTTTTAATGGGCCCTGTAATTGTTTAACCGGTTTTGAGTTTAACCTTTTTGAATCTTGGCTTCTACAATCAATATATATAAAAGGCTAAGTGTCTGTTCATCTGGCTGGTTGCTATGATGCACACTGACCACTAGGGGGCAGACACTCAACACAAGAGTTGCCGTGATGCACACTGGCCATTTACAGAGAAACGGCACTGTGGACCTGGCAAAAAGCAACACTTGACTTCTTCCAAGTGAGATACAGGCCCAGCCACCAACCTGGAGTGACAGCCCACCAAATCGCAGCCAACGCTGCCAAGACCCTATGGCACAAAATGTGGCCCACAGCCCAGCCCAGCCTGGAAATAATCCCTGTGAGTGCCAGGTAATGATGTCACGTAGCAGTGCCCAGCTTCCTTTCCCTAGTGACTAGCCTCCTTGGAGTTCCTTCAGCTCAGGAGCCCAACTTGCTTTATAGCCAGGTGCAGACATTTTACAGGTCAACCCAATGTTTGTGAAATGTTTTCACATGCCTCATCTCATTTGATCCTCACAAAAGTCGTGGAGTAGGTAGGTATGTAGGAGACTCGGCAGAATCCTATTTTCTTTTCATTAGCCAGAAAATGGAGATTTAGAAAGTTTAGAAACTTGACCTGACTGAAAAGAAGTAAGAAATGGTGGAACTTGAAAATGACTTCAGGTTTTCTTACTGCACAGAATATAGTCAAACACTGGTACAGTTAAATATTTTACCCTTGGTTCTCCCTGCATGATCTACAGTAATAATGTGCTTCATGTTGATATTTACTGCTATGTTGCTGACAATAACCTGAAAGAGAAGTTGGGGTGCTTCACTGGGCTAGAAAAAGTTTAGCTACATCAGAAAGCAGGTCTAATTAAGCAAGTTTATTTTCTCTATATAAAAGGCTAAGTCGACTTGCACATGTGTGATACATATAAAGCTCTTGCTGGCGCCAGTTGCATGTTTGTGTTTTGATCTGTCATTGTTGATCATGATTTTGGTTGACACTTCTATAATAGACATAGGGCAAATAGCCAAATTAAAATATTTCTTCTAATTCATTTCTTTTTAATATGCATGAATCCGTGCCCCCGGACACTAGTAAGAATAGTAATACATGTTGTTCCAGAACATTGTGAAGATTAAGGTGTTTATGAAAGTTCCCAGTAGGCAATGTGTTTGCTAAATAAATTGTCTATCTACTTTGATCCATTTCTAGACTCAATTCTAACTGTTCTTTAAAAAGATACATAAGACACCAAGTTTTTTATTTCTTCTTCAGCCTATTTTCACAAACCGGTGAAGTTCAAATGTGGAAACATAAAACCATCTTAAAAAATAAAAGCTGGTTTGGGCCAACTCAGAAATAGTCAATGTGATGGAGTCTCTTGTGTTAATAGTTAGTACTGAGAAGGTGTACATAAAGTGATAAGGCTTTTGAGAATTTCTGTTGTGCTCTGCATTTCAAACAGAGTGATGTACCCCCTTTGGTAATTAACATTGAGCTCAACCACTTGTATGTCTTTTCTAGACAAATAAGTCCTTAAATGGTCAATATCTTCAGTAAATCTTAAGTTTTGGGGAAAATGTGAGTTGTTACTATGGAGAAGTTACATCATTATTTCCTTTGACTTCCTCATTCTCAACACATAATTAGTTTCTAAAGAATTCTTCAGTTTTAGAAACGGCCTTCTCTGTTCACCTCCTGCTGAAGAGATTTTGTTGAACATCTTTTGTTTTGTGATTTTGTTTCCATTTACACATTTCTTCCATTTTAAAATAATCTGACATGGCAGCAATATAATGCATACAAGTTTATTTCTGCACAACTAATACGACTGCGGTCAAGTTACTTCACTGTGTGAAACCTCATTTTCTGCATCTGTACATGGAAGATAATACATATCTCATAAGTTGTTTTAAGAATAAAATAATAAGCATGTTAAATTCCTGTGAGAATTGGTGCTTAGTTCATTCATTATGATTTGAGCTATCATTAAGATTTTATTATTAATTTTTATTAGAAATCTCTCAACTCTCGCTCAGTTCCACTCCCCTGTATGGGGCTTTACATGGTCATAATGGATTGCAGTTTCTGTCAATGCATCATGGGGCTATCCACAGACATCAACTATGCTGGCAAGAGCTTCTATCTAGAGAAGCAGCCGTGTGAACATCTGAGTCTTTCATAACTCTGGACACTTCAAAGAATGCTGTCACCTCCACTGAAACCCAGGCACGCACATCTGCTTCCCTAGTGTTCACCTCTCTCTGGACCACCCTATCCTGTTTACCGAAAAACCAAACAACATTGAAGATCTAAATACATGCAAGTTCTTTAAATGTTTAAACATGATCCCTTGCCTTGAGATTTATGCCTGTGTACACTCCCCGTTCCCAAGCTCTGGCCATGGCCACAGGGAGAAAGACAGCTTGTTTTGGCTGCAGCTTAGAAACAGCACAATTGCAACATTACTTAGATAAATGTCACAAACCCCATCAGTGATGTCATCGTTTTGCCATGGAGTTGTTACAAGTTATTGAAAAGGAATACTTGAAGGGCTGCCCTTTATCTTGGCCTTTGAGCAACTGGACCTTTATTATAACCTTGTTATTTTGGATAACTTGACTATGACGACAGTTCCAATACTTGCAGAAACACATATTTAGTGTCTAGTATGTATCAGGCACTATGGAGTGTGGTGCTAATAATCTCAGAATGAATTAAACATTATCATAATATCTATCCTTTCTCTCCTGCTGTTTTTTGCTCTTCTACTTTATCCTTAATATTTTTGTTGCTTTAGTCACCAAAAGGCAACTATAGTTTGGAGGAAATGTCCTTTAAGTACCATATTTCATGCATACCAAGAAAATGCCATTTCAGTACTAAATTTCCCTGAAGATGGTGCTTAAATAGCTGGGTACAGAACTAATTTCAAGATAATGCTTTTTAAATCCTCTCTCTCTCTCTCTCTCTCTCTCTCTCTCTCTCTCTCTCTCTCTCTCTCACACACACACACACACACACACACACACACACACACAGGATTTAAAATATTTTTTAAATTGGGCGGCAGTTAATTGTGTGACTATTATCTAATGGCATTTTGAATGTCTGGAATATTTATCAAGTGTTGTGTAAAGGTGATGATAAACACAAGATTGTGTTGGGACCTGAGGAGGAGCTCTTGATTCAGGTGAGAACAGAGACGGTGGGTGAGGGTGTATGTCAGGGAGGAGAGAGTTCCTTGAAGAATCAAAGATGATTTAAAGAAGGGTGAAAAAGAGTGATATTCCAAGCACAGGGAATCCTTTGGATAAATCCATGAGGGTATAAAACAGCAGGATGTTTTTAAGGTTCTCAGCTCCATCATGTTACAGATAGAATTCTTGGCTGCTAGAGAGGAGGTGGGTGTGGGTGTGGGGTCTTGCCTAATATTTTAGAGCAAATGTCAGGGCAGGGACCAGAATCCAAATCACTGATGTCTATGCCAGTGTGAGATCTTTGTTCTGCTTGTGTAGACCACATTCCAAGGTCTCATTATTTGTCCAAGTTCCAATAAACATTGCAGTTATCCCAAGCAAAACTCCTCACCCCAGGTTCAGGGCATGTCTAAGACCACCCTCTTTGCGAGATCAAGTTTGTTATGAGAAAGACAAATCATGGAACGTGTTTAACTTTTTAAAGGGGATGGGTCTTAGTTATTGTTATTTAAAAAAATTCTTTCAAGCAACTTTAAGTTGACTTAAGTGGAAAGTTTGAATGTGACCCGGCCTCTTCCTCCTCCATCTCTCTCTTCTGTTTTTTTCCCCTACTACTTCATTCTCAAACTCTTGTTCCTCTAAGTTCTCAAAGACAAGTTCTATTCCAAAGAGAATACATAATTTAATTATTATATTGCACTAACTTCAAGGGAGTACCGTTTGAGTTCTAACTTTCTAAGAGCTCAGGTTAAGGATGCAGAAGGCAGGCTGTTAGACCTTGAGCGATCCACTGTTTTGGTTTCATTCTTATTTGTTCAGTGAGAGGGATTGAACTAGTTGGCTTTTCAGGTTCCTCCTGGCCCTAAAATTTCATATGCTTTTCTTTAAATTCCTGGCAGAAATATTGAGTTCTTGCAACTTTTTAAAATTAAATATTTTTTAGAAGTTTGATCTAAGGAGGAGCTAATTTCCAAAGCATGAGCCAGTCAGTGGTTAGCACAGTATTCCCACTGGTTCTTTTAGCCAGAGGATCACTGCCTGTCCCCACCTCTTGAAGCTCTCTTAATGCTTCTACCATGGCATCCTGTTCTTCTCCTTTGATGATTCCCCATGTCGCTCCTGTGGCTGGACAAAAAAAAAAAAAAAAAAGAAAAACAAATCAAAACAGCATATCTACAGTTTGGTGGAGAGAAGCCATTAGAAGCACAACTATTAATACTTTGGTGCCCTAAAACAATTCCTCAGTTCCCCAAGAACAGTTTGTCATGGTCCCCCCTTTTCTACCATCTAAGGAAACATATCCCAAGTACAAAGCTAAAGAAATAAGGGTTGAACTAATTTCTCTTTGGGGATTATCATTAAGTGGGAATTTTTTCTTCTCATTGCTGAATGAGGCAAGAAAATGTTCCAACAAAGCTACATGCCCAGAACGTTGACATCTCTTAGATCACCAACACCCCCTTGGAGAACTGATAACCACTTAGATTAATTCCCTCACACAAAAAGAAACACTAGTTTTCCAATGAAATAGTTGGAAGTTTCTGACTTGTCCAAATGCATCAAGATGTATACACTAAGTGTGTGCAATCTTTGTTCTATCAATGCAGCTCAATACACCTAATTTAAAAATATGTTTGAGTGTAAAGAAGGAATCATAATGTCCTCCTGCACATCTTCAGGTGCCCTATACTGAGTAGGACAAAGGGAACTCTGCACCAAGTGTTTGTAGTCTTGAGTTCAAATCCTAGCTCTACTACGTTATGCAATGTGACTCAGCTTCTCTACTAGTTCAGGGGAAATAAATCACCTGAGAGTGTTGTTATGACACTTAAGTAAGGTAACACTTACGGAAACGTTTTGTAAATGTTAAAGCAATTTGTAAATATTAAGTCAACATAGAGTTCCTGTTTTTCTACTGAGGTACCCAATTTATTATTTTTTTTCTTAACCAGAGGAAATTGGAAATGTGACTAGCAGAAGAAGAACCACTTTCTTCTTTCTCTTTTATGCCATAGTCCTGCCTATGGTTGACTCTCCACCCTTCCTACCCCCAGCTTCATTGATGTATAATTGAAAAATAAAATTGCATGTTTTTAATATGTACAATGTGATGATTTCCCATGCACATGCTTTGTGAAATGATAACATAATCAGGTTAGTGAACATATTCATCACCTCACAAAACTACTTTATTATTTCTAAACAAGTTAAGAACAGTTAAGGAGTTCTATCTTTCCAGATTTTCCTCTGGCTTAATACTTAAGATGCACGTTGGCTCATTATTACATTGCAAGGCTTTGGCACATTGTTGGGCATTTTAGAAATTATTTATTGGAAGTTGACTTAAACCAATTATGAATTGGAATATTTGACCTTGTTTCTTGCTTTAAGTATGGATAAAGTCCATTTTCTGCATCCTTTCCTATGTGTTCTTTAGATTCCTCACATAGGATTCACATATGATTCACAGTTTGTAATACTCAGTGTATTGAAATTAAGTTGATATATTGCGGATACTCCTCAAGCTGCACACATGTTTACAGCGAGTAATGGAAGGTAGAGGACCTAAGTTCAAATATTGGACCTCCTACTTTCTGGCTCTATGACACTCAGCACGTAGTATTAATCCCTAAAATGGAAATATTTGCACTAATTCAAATACTGAAGCAGAGGAGAGATATACCCTAAAATGTCTTCAAGTTAACCCATCAATCATCTATTGAAACATCCTTTCATGAAGCAAACATTTATTATATATCAAGCCCTATGCTGGTATGCTGTTGTGAGCAAAGCAGGCATGTTCCCTGGAATATACCCAAGGCCCACCTATCTCTTAGAGATAGGACAGTCTTTTATGTTAAAAGAAGTTTGTGGATTGAGATATATCCTAAAGTATCCCTTCCAATAATGGATTGAGATCTGCTTAAACACCTTTAATGAGGAGTAACTCTCCCTCACATTTGCTGAGGAATCCCTGCACTTTAGATCTTTCATTTTGTGAGATCAATGTCCCAGCGATTCTCTTGTGTCCCACAAGACAAAGTTTTGACATGACAGTTATATCACTTATTATGTGGCTCTTAACTCTTAGGCAAAATTGATTCAAGGGAAACAAGAAGATCCTGGAAGTCAGTGAAAATTCAGGCTCAAAACAAGTTTGTTTTCAAAACTCCTGTCATAGTTAATTCTGTGTGTCAATTTGACTGGATCGTGGGAAGCCTAGACATTTGCTCAGACATTATCCTGGGTGAGTGTGACGGAATGCTGGGTCAGATTAATATTTCCATTGGTAAAACAGATTGTCCTCCTAATGTGGGTGGGACTCATCCAATCAGTTGAAGGACTGAATGGAGTAAAAAAACTAAGAAGGAAATCTTACCTGACTGCTTTGAGTTGGGACCTCATTCTTTTCCTACCTGAACATCAGCTATTCTTGGGTTTCAAGCCTGCTGACTTTTGGGCTGGAACTTACGCCATCTGCCCTCCTGGTTCTCAGGCCTTCAGATCCTAACTGGAACTATACCATTAGCTTCCTTGGGTCTCTAGCTTGCCAACTTGAACCTTACAGATCTTGAAACTTCTTAGCTTCTTTAATTATGTGACTTAATAAAAGAAGTCACATAATTATATACACATACACACATATGGCAATAAGATTAGGAATGAGCTGATGCCCTGTTATTTAGGAACAGTGTTTCTGTGCAAAAATGTCCACACTGGGCAGGAAAAGGTCTATTTGGATGGGATACTTAGGGGCTTGTCACCAGGTTAAGACACATGGACTATCTCCTCAAAGCATGGGAAGGCTTTGGATGGTGTTAATCAAGAAAGAGAATAATAGAAACATTACTCTGGCAATTATATGGGTTGTAAGGAACTAGACTAGAGGTATTTGATATTCCAACTTTAATACATTGATTCAACATATCCTGAATACCTGGTATGTGATGGGCATGTTGCTGAGTGTTAAGGTTGGGGACAAGGACAAAGAGTGAGAACACAGGAATAAATCAGGTGATTTTTCTGTCCCTTATGGGTCCACCATTCAAGATGGTAACATAATTGTCATCTTTTCAGGAAAGATTTTGATGTTATTTCCAGATTTAATCCCAAAGTCCCAGCAGTTTCTAAATAATATGTGTGGAATAAATGATGGAGCAAATGACTAAATAAATTAAGGTATAGCTATCAGAGTCCTAAGTATTAAGTGAATCAAAGCTTAACTGACAATTTACAAACTTGTTTCCATTTACAAAAAATTCTCTTGTCCCATGATTCTCAAGAAGCATTATAAAGTAAACAAACCTTTTTATTATATCCATTTATTACATGAGGTAACTGAGATTTTAAAGTTTTGTATTTATTCATGAGGTAACTGAGATTTTAAAGTTTTGTATTTATTCATTACATGAGGTAACTGAGATTTTTAAAGTTTTGTATTTATTCATAAGAAGTACATATAGACTTGAAATCACATTCCTCTAATTTCAAATCCATTTTTACTTTCATTAGTCTCTCTATGGTAGTTAATAATATGAATCCCCAGAAGGTAGGTTACAGAGGGACGTGAGCTGGTAATGGTCTCTCCAAGGAGGCACAAAAGCAGAAATAGAGGAGCCACTAGCCCAGCACAAATTGCTGAGTCACGCCGGTACTACGTTTTTAGGCGAGTGACTTACTCTTCTGTGGCAGACTAATAAATCTTTTAAGAGCTTAAATGGCTTCTTGACATAGACTCTCTTTATGAAGTCCAAGCTGTTCATTTGTTCATTTACCTACTCATTCATTCAGGATGTCACCTGGCATATTAAAGCAGGTCAGACCTGAAAGGATGACCTCATCCGTCTGGGGTGCACAGACCCTGGAATGGGATCTGACAGGGTTTTGATCGCCTGTAAATGTGGGTCAGGCAGTCTGAAAGCCGGCAAATCCGAGGACTATGTGCCTCATATGTCTGTATGTCCCAAGTCTCCTCTGGTGTGGGGCACTGTGCCTGTCAAAGCCAACTCAGATTCCACCTCCCTTGCACCAAGTAGAGTAATGTGATGTAAAATGTAGACTCAGTCTAGTCTCCAAACAGAGCCACTGCTTCCCAATTATGTGAGCCCCAAAGGGACATGTTAATAATGAAGGAAAAGGGCTTTGAAGGGAAAGCAGGGTTCAAATTCCATACGGAGCTTGGTGAATGGACTTTACCAAATGACTTACCTCCAAATTTTAGTTTGCTCGTGTGAAAGATAGAGAAAATGTTATCCTTACAGGATGGCTTGGACTGTTAAATGGAAAAATAAAAGGATATTAAGTGCAAAGTAATTTTTGTGTATTAGTCCCTGTCCTACTTATAATTTCTAACTGAATCATGACATAAATCATTTCATGAAACCTGAGACTACAGGATGATATTCCTGAAAGTGGGAACCACAGAATTTCTAAGTCAAACCCGGTTCTGGTTCTACATCCCTGCCTCTCAGCTTTATGATATACTAGGAGCCCGGTGCACAATATATTGTACACTCGGGGATCCCTCAGCTCGGCCTGTACCCACCCGACCTGCGGCCTGCCACCCACCCATCGCGCCCTGTCCACCCACACACACCCTGGCCCGTCACCTGCCCCACACACCCTGCTCATCCTGACACGTGCACTGCACCCTCCTCTGGGGCTGCCAGCCTCCATCATGGCTGGGTTAATTTGCATACAGCCACTCTGATTGGCTGGTGAGCATGGCTTAGGCATCCCATAGAAAAGATCAATTTCAATATTATGCTTTTATTAGATTAGATTAAGATTTTAGATTAGATTAGATTAGATTTTAGATTAGATTAGATTAGATTTTATTAGATTAATCTGTGTGTTCTTCTTTTCTGCTGGTCTGCTTTCTTCCCCCGTTCTCTAATTTTCTTTCTTCATCACTGAAAATCTTTGGCTCATTTACAGAGAAGGACACTCCGGCTGGTCGTCTAAATCCAGTGCAGCTTATACAAACGTTCTCTGGGCTTCCTGCTACTGAGTCACCTATCACACGTTCATCAACCAGTAAGTGTTCACCTTTACTTCTTTATAGTTGGCTCCAAAGTAAAAGCATATCTGAGATGTTTCCCTTGGATATTAGCAGATGGAGAGGATGAGCAGGTATGGGGACATGTGGCTACGTGAGGTTAGATTTACCATCTAGAATGCTCATTGCAGTTGGCATGTGTGTATCGGTGGTGGCACTTGCCATCTGCTCTCTCTCCTCTGTGTTTGGTTTACCAGCCCACAGAGGTCTGGGTAGGCACCCATACCAGTCTGCCCTTAGTGCAGCTATGAGATAGAAGTGATGGAGACCCATTCCACCCTGACCTACAGTTAAGGTGCAACAAGAAATCTCTTAGGGGAGCTGACGTCTTTGGGTACAGTTCCTTCAGCAAAGAGACTGTGGTGTCATTTCACATCTGTTGTAACTGCTGCCAAATCCTATGAATTGTGCTCTTGACGCTTTTCAATACCCTTGACTCTCCAGGAAGCCTTTCCCAGAGTGTTCAACCACCAGTCCTTAGCATATCCACTCCTCCCACCTAAGCAACTGGCCTTGAACCATTTCATCTTTGGTCTGTGCGTTAAGACCCACAATGCCACTTGCGGGGTAAGACTGTCAGAATGGATATGGCTGCCTTAGCGATGATGGTGGCCTACAAGGTCTGGTTGTGGAGTCAATCAGAACCATGCTGTCTGGGGCCTAGAGTTTCTGTCTGTCCTATTGGCCTTTGCAGGTGCTGCTTCCTATGTTTACAACACTACTTATTTCTTTCTCATGAACTAATTTTATTCATCTCCCTGCCTTTGGCATTTAGGATATTTGGGTGAAATATGACTACAGTCTAATAATTTCTGGGCTAGTTTCCAACGTAAGCTGGAGGGTGGTCCTTTACACAGTATCTTTTGAGAATCCTCTATCATTCACACACAGCTTGCCATGTGTGGGTACTAACTGCCACAAGGTTTAAAATGCTAAATGCAAAATAGCAGAACCGTGATCCGTGCCTCTGTGGCCCAAGTACATTGAAGATGCTACTCTGACATGGAGAATGTGAAAGAGGTGTCAAATCTTGGAGAAAGAATTTTGAGCCTGGGCCAGCAGTTTCAGCTTTAGAGTTCTCAGAAAGCTCTGTGAGTACTCCTGTCCTCTTTTGGGGGGACAAATGTGTGTCAATTTATCTCTAGAAGAAATATTTTAAAATAATCACTGTAAGGAAAAACAGGGGTTAATAAAAATATGTATGTTAAAGAAATAATAAAACAGCCAATTATTGGGTAAAGCACGGAATCAGGTATTTGTAAACATGATCTAATTTCATGTTCATGAGAAAGATATTGTTTCCTCTGCCCGCCTGTTCTTGGGCCAGTACCTGATTTTGGGTGTGGAAATAGTCACAAAGAAATTACTGCTCGAAGTAACACTGCTCTGAAATGTGTGTCTGTCAGATACCTATTCTGCTGTCATTTAAAGCCATTTGATGGTGGCTTTTTTCAAAGCCCTTGAATTTGTAGCGCTGTGTAGAGAACAAGAGAACAAAAGAGGAGGCAGAGAATTGAGCTGCTTCCCAGATGAATACTCTCAGACAAAGAAGTTGCCAGCCAACGTTAGAAATAGATACCTGCTTGTCAAACAGGCCCACCTCTTAGGCAAGTTCATTCTATTCTCTGGTGGCTTCCACCTCCTTCATAACTGGTTAGGTCGTAACCTTGTCAAAGAGACACCTAGGCACCAGGAGTGCTAGATGAAGTGGTCTCGGGAGCCTGCACGCATGCCTCAGTGGCTACTCTGAAAAGAACTCCAGAGGCAGAGGACCTGGGATGGGTCCTCCCGGATATAAAGGAAGACAGTGTGTTCCACACTGTGTTGTGTTGTCCCTCCCTTCTATGTCAGCCAGCATGCTCCAGTACCAGTCTCCCTCGGTGAGGGGGACCCAGAATGTTAGCCTTCCTGGGACCACATGAGGAGATACTTGGCAGGTCTTCCCCCGTCTTTGGTTGCTAGGAAATTGAGTCCTGTCCCTCATCAACCATGTGGTTGTGGAAACAGTATTATTAACTTTAAACTGGTTTATTTATTTATTTATTTATTTATTTATTTATTTAGAGTTTTCTAAGATTCATTAGGCTGAGCAGTTTGTTGGATAATGTTTATATCCTTGTTCAAAGCCAAATGACTGCAGAGGTTTGATGTGTGGCCCAGATTTTTGTTGTTGCTGTTGTACTTTTTCCTTTTTTTAAATTGTTGACAGGATGACAGATGTCTCCCATTTCCCCACCTTTGCCCGCCTAAAACCAGCCCCTGCTCCCCTTCCCTAGCCTTCACCACACTGTTGTCTGTGTCCATAGACTATGCATATACGTTTACTAACTAACCTCTTCAGCTCCTTTTATCCAGTCCCTCCCCTCCCCTCTGACAGACTATCAGTCTGTTCCATGTATCCATGTCTCTGGTTCTATTTTGCTCTTCAGTTTATATTGCCTAACATAATACTCTCCAGGTTCATCCATGCTGTAAGAATTCCTTCTTTTAGCCACATAGTATTCTGTGCAAATGTAGCACAGGATTTTTTATTCACTTTGGCTGTTTCCAGATCCTGGCTATTGTAAATAACAATACTATAAACATAGAGGTGTATACATTCTCTCTGATTGGAATTCCAGGACTCCTAAGATGTATTCCCAGAAGTGGGATCACTGGATCAAATGGCAGTTACATTTTTAATTTTTTTTGAGGAAACTCTATACTATTTTCTACTGTGGCTGCATTCCCATTAACAGTGCACTAGGGTTCTCTTTTTCTCCACATCCTCTTCAGCACCTATTGTTTGTTGATTTATTGATGGTAGCCATTCTAGCAGGTGTGAGGCAATACCGCATTGTAGTTTTAATTTGCATCTCTGATGACTAGTGACATTGAGCATTTATTCATATGTCTTCTGGGCATCTGTATGTCCTCTTTTGGATAAATGTCTATTCAGGTCTTTTGCCTATTTTTAAATTGGATTGTTTGTCTTCCTAGTGTTGAGTTATGTAAGTTCTTTCTATGTTTTGGAATTAACCCCTTTACAGATGTACCATACAGTAGACTCCCTTTTCATTTTGTTCATGGTTTCTTTTACTGTGCAGAAGTTTTTTATGTAGTCCCATGTGTTTATTCTTCCTTTGTTTCTCTTGTCTTAGGGAATATAATGGCAGAAATATCACTATGACAAATGTCTGATGTCTTCCTGTCTATGTTTTCTCCTAGGGTTTTTATGTTTTGGTGACTTATATTTAAATATTTTATCCATTTTGAGTTTATTCTTGTGTATGGTGTAAGTTGGTGACCCAGATTTATGTTTTTTTCATGTATCTGTCCAATTTTCCCAATACCATTTATTGAAGAAACTACATTGTATGCTCTTGTCTCCTTCACCAAACATTACTTGACATGGGTTGACTTCTCCGCTCTCTGTTCTGTTTCATTGATCTATATGCCTGCTCTTGGGCCAGTACCAGGCAGTTTTTCCTACAGTGGCTTTGTGGTATAGTTTGAGATCTGGTGTTGTGAGCACTGCAACTTTGTTCTTCTTTCTCAAGATTGCTGAGGCTATTTGGCACCATTTTTGGTTCCATATAGAATTTTGGAATATTTGTTCTAGATCTGTGAAATAATCCATTGGTATTTTAATAGGTATTGTATTGTATCTATAGATTGCTTTGCATAGTATGCACGTTTAAATGATATTAATTCTTCCAATCCATATCCAGATTTTTAATTTGGGTTTTGAAAACCATTATCATCTTCCCCTTGTCTATAAGAGGATAAGCAGAGAAGAAAGTAATTATGGTTTCCAATTGCAAGTGAATTAGACAAGGAAGGTGCCAGGAGGCAGTACTCCATGCTAGATCCTGTGTCAGAAGAGACTCTTATTCAAGACCACTAGCTCCCTGCCTGTGCCTGATACCAGTGACAGAGCCAGGTTTGCTAGCAACAGGGAAAAGAGCAAGGTCTAGCGCACATGCATGCTAGTTTTAGAAGTGAGAGGGCAGGGGTCTTGTGAAAAGTCTCTCAGGGACCTTAGAGACCAGGAGATCCAGCATCCTTGTTTTACAAATGAAATAACTAAGAATGTACACCAAGACACAAAGAAAATGATCTTAAAAAGTCATGCACACATCCTGGCCAGTGTCGCTCAGTGGTTAGAACGCCATCTCATGCACCAAAGTGTCATGGGGTTGATTCCTGGTCAAGGACACATACCTGGGTTGCAGGTTTGATCTTGTCAGAGAGCATGTGGGAGGCAATTAATATATGTGTCTCTCACCTCTCTCTCTCTTCTTCTTCTCTCTCTCTATCTCTATCTTTCTCTTTCTCTCACCCTCCTTCCCTTCTACTCTCTCTAAAAATCAGTGGAAAAAATATCCTCCAGTGAGGATTAACAACAGCAACAAAGTAATGCAGATACATGTGAGGATTTTAATATGCCCCCTTTATTAATACATTCATTCATTTAACCCATGGACCCATAGTGAGTAAGATAGGAATAGTTCTTAAAGCTTAGTAGGGATAACAGACAAATAAATGTAAACAAATGAATAATAATCTATTATAGTAATTACTGTGAAGGTATTAAAAATAAAACCAGGGTGCTAAGAGAAAATATTGGGGTGAAAGAAATCTCCCTAGACAGAGGTGTGGATGGGAGGCCTCTCTGAGAACTAAGGATGCAGAAAAAAACCACGGTTCAACCTGCCTATTCATTGTCAGCCTGATTCTATCTGCCTATATTCTCAGATGTTCCAGGAGGACGGGCACTCTCGGGGAGGGCTCCTTTTTTATCAAACGTGAACTAAGGTTATTCTAGGTCAGGCCCTATGGTCTGTACTGGATATTCAGGAATGATTGGGACATAGTTCTTGACATGTTGAAATAGTCTATAGTGAGAAAAATCTCATAAATGAACAAATAAAATCTCTCCTTAAAGAATTCATGAAAGTTCTTTATTCATTCTTCAAATCTTTATTGAGCACCTATAGAGGTTCAGGCTCTGGTCTAGGACAGGAAATTCACTGGGAAACAAAACAATCAAAATCCTAGCAACATACAAGGAAGTGCTTACCAGGGGAACATAATAGATTTCAATAACTGACACTGTAATCTAAATCAGAAATATGTTACTAAGGATCAACTATATGTTTAATATTATGGTAAGTGTTAGACCTCCTCTCCAGAAATATCCCAAGAATGTAGAATGTCCCCGTTCTGTAGGAGAGATGTATGGGTTGCATTGTCCCCCTAGATTTCAAAATTCCAAGGCAAGGATCCACCTGACTTTTCTATTACACTATTTCCAGGACCCAGATAGGTGTCTACTTAACTATAGGCATCTATAAGAGACAATCAATAATTTTGAATAAAAAGATTGAAAGTGTCCAAAACTTTGAATTTATTTGATGCCTTTGACTTCCCTACCTTCTATTCTTTTAAAATACGGTTCCTAAATGACTTTTTATTTTCCTTGAGCTAGCATTTGGCAAAACAAGTGATTCTACAGCTCAGAAATCAGGCATTACCTCTGTTAAAGGTCTACCCTTTGGAAGTGCTGCAGGACACCCCATACTTCTCAAAACACCACTCCGAATTATAGAGAATGTATTTGTCCAAGTCAGGTCCTGCCAGCTTCTGAAAGCCTCTGGAGGATTAGGTATTGATTATGATGTACTCATGGAGTGTCTTAGAGCTCTTGCTAAGCATGGCCTGGAGCATATGAAAACAATTAACGGAATATATACCAAATTTGACCGACTCTAGATATTAGGTGTTCTCTAACAAAGAATTCCAGGATGGCTGGTTTGGGATCATTCCTGTTAACTTTCTATAAAAGAGAAGCACTGTTTTTTCTAGTGTTATTTGTTCTATGAAAGGCAAAGGTTCTCCAAGAAATAGTCTCAACTAGGAGAGCTATGCACACAATTTAAAGAGCACCAAAAAAGCAAAATTGTCTTTATTCACCTTGTATTTCAGTATCCTGATGCTCCGAGCTTTCTTGGATATTTTCTTCAAATGAAAAACATTAGGATGTGGTCTCCGAGTAAAAGTAGGAGCATTTATCCCCATAAACTTCACACAACGCCTCATAAATATCACATCAGAATAGCAGAGCCACCCCCCAACTCAGGCGGCCTTATGGAAGGACTCGCTGCAGGCTATATTTATTTATTGTACTTTCACTGTCTCTACAGAAACAATGTTGTGTGTGCAGAGAAACCCTGGGCACGTTTTGCCAGGATCTCTGTGGGGTTCAGTGCTGCTCCTCATGATGATTGTTTACATTGGCAGTGCAGTTAGATGATTACAACCAGAACTTGCAGTGGCTACTTGCTGTTTGAAGAGACTAGACACCTGGAGACTGAAGGCTTGAGCTCTCACCCTGGCTTCTCTACTCCCAGCCCTTAGATCCTGGACAGACCTCCTCCTCTCTCCTAGGTACTGTATCCCCCTCTTTATCATGGTCATGGTAATACCCACCTCACAAAATTGTGAAAATTAACCAATTAATAATGATAGAAGAGAAATAAACCTCAAATAAAAATCAAAACAACTCATGATGTTATTTAAGAACATAATTGAATGAAGGGCTCCCGGCTACCTCTGTTATTTACTCAGGACTCATGAATTGAAGCAAATCAGTGTGCATACTATTTTCTCTCTCTTCCATAGTCTATTTTTCTTTAGGCAATAATCATATCTTTTCTTCCCCACCCTTAAACTGTGATGCTCAGAATCTGAGAGGTATGTTTTCTTCATCCCGATTGGCGCAGTCATGGGCACCAAGACACATTCTTTGAATGTGTCTTAAGTTTGCATCTGCCATTGACCAAAGTCATAGACATGCAGTAAAAAAAAGTAGAGCCCAGATCTTCTAAGCCCAGTTCTGGTTTTCTTTTCTTTAGAGCTTGAAAGTTGACTGACTTCAGTTTTGACCTTGAGTGAGGACACCTCTCCTGTTCCTGGATGTTACCAGCCAGCAGTGAATGGCTTGATGTAAAGTAAAGGATAATACCATCCTCACTTGTCCTGGGTACTTGGGAGGTCTCACACCACAGCCCCAACCGCAAAGTCCAAACACTCCATCTGCCTGGGTGTCCCATCTGGCATTTTGAAATCCATAAATGCCTTCATCGGCCCAAAATTCTGCTGGACGAAACACAGTTTCCACACCACACAAAGTTGCCCCTCTTATCCCACCCATCCAAGTTCTCATAATAGTCATGTAGCAATAATCGTTTCACCCATCGCTTGTCATCATCTGAGATTTAATCGTGCCCAGCTGGTAGGGACAGGCAGAGAAAGACACAGAGCAATGAGATGCAAGACAGAAAGACACATTTGCCCGTGTCCAGTTCTTAAGACTCAGTACTAAGCCTCAATATCATCCCTCCCTTAGAGCTGTTGTGGGATGTTGACATGAATCACTTGTGATTTGAAATTAAAAGCTTTGTAGTTTCTAGTGGGAATACTATTAGATTTGTCTGAGAGATATGGAGAATAGTCACTCTTCTCCACAGTTGTAGCCCCAATGTTGGAGCTTCCTGGGCTTTAATTGCTGGCTAAAGACAAGTTTGAAAATATTCATATGAGGTCCTTAGAATTTTTTTTTCTCTTGACAAACCTAGAAGAAGTTTTTCCACTATCTAATATGTGATTCCCCCAGATGACTTCTTGAGAGTATTACTTCCATGGAATGTTAACAGGTATTTTAAAGAAAAAATTAATGATACTAAATACATTTGGAAAACCCTAGGTTAAACCAAGTCTAACCATCTTTGCTGCTATTTTTTAAGTGAGGAAAGCCTTTATTATAACAATACTGGAGGCCTGGTGCACGAAATTTGTGCACTCAAGGGGCGCCGGGGGCGGGGGACCCTCTTGCAGTCCAGGAGCCCTCAGGGGATGTCCAACTCCCCTGGGGAGCATGCCTAAGCAGGCAGTCGGACATCCTTAGTGCTGCCACGGAGGTGGGAGAGGCTCCCACCACCGCCACTACACACACTAGCCTTGAGCCCGGCTTCTGGCTGAGCACTGTGGGAGCTCACTGATCACCAGGGGGCAGCTCCTGCATTGAGTGGTCATTCTGCCTTTTGGTCGATCTACGTATTAGCCTTTTATTATATAGGATAGGACACACTGTAATTACTCCAGAGGACAAACTGTGTGGCTTATTTGACCATTAAAACACTGTTTCTAGATCTTTTAGACTGATCAAATGCTTCCCATAAAGGCAGCCAGCCTAGATTCCTATCCCCCGTGGAACTAAATTAAAGCACAAGGCAAGTCATGAATGTCCTCAAAGCAGTCTCTTCATTTACCTCCCTGTTTTGTACAGGTGTGATAATGATTGACTCAGGGTGCCCTGACTTTAAGCCAACTAATGAAACACATTGGTTAATCTCATTGTACCAATAACACGATGGTATAATCAACTCTTCTCAGGTGATCAGTTTAGACACTTGAGCTTTATTCAAAATCAACAAAATGTCAAGCTCTGACTGGACTCTCCTTGTTTGGGGGTGTAGCTTAAGAATCATACTTCCTTAGGGAATGAGATGAGAAAGCTCTTTAGATATTGAGATAATTAGATTTTATATATTGACTCCAGTATCTGGCTAACTGCTTGACCCTGAGCTTTTGAGTCTCTCATTTTCCCACTTTATAATTCAGAAATAAAGACTAGAGCCTCTTGCACAAGTACCAGTTTGCCACTGAGTGGGAGGTTGAGGTCTAAAAGGCAAACTATGGAGAAAGTTAAAATTTCAGGGAAACAAGGAAGTGGCTGAAGGGCTCCCGGTTCTTGTGGCTTGGTTTGTGTCAAGGGTTTTAGAACCAGAGAGTCTAAGTTAAAACCCCATCTCTAGGTCTGTCGCTGAGCTCTGGCTATCCATGCACTACACTGAGATGGTAACATGAGCAACTCTGATGATAAATGTGGAAAACATTTGCACATGGGAAAGTGCTGTGAACATGTGAATTGCTGTATTTTACTGGTCTGGGTTCAGAAGACCGGTTTGGACAAATGGAAACTGAGCCAAAAAAGCAGCACGTCCAGCTCGAGCCTTGCTTCTGGCCCCCTGCCTTCCACATTTTCCCATTCTCACCTCAGGGCTCGGACCAAGGGAACAGGCCCTAGAGACTGGTGGTTTGCATTAGAACATGGGCTCCATGGTCCGCAGCGAGATTCCCAACCTCAGCACACACTGGCCCGGGCTCTGCAATCCCCCACACCGCTGTCAATCCCCACGGCAAGTGTTGTTTTGTCTGTCCCCTGTTACTGCCACAATCCAGAAAAAGGTTGTTTCCAGTTCTCTAAAACAGAGACATCTGCATGCAATTTTGAAAATCCTTGTCAGGGTTCTCGTTTACTGTTTTGACCAGCTTTCTCTGACATGTGGACAGTCCCCAGAACAGTTCAAAGGGAAAAGAACTCTTTAGGGCAAACAAATGCTTCCCATAAAGGCAACCAGCCTGGATTCTGTCCCCTGTGGAATGAAGGCACAGGATAAAGCCATGAACGTTCAGAGCTTGAATTCAGACCACACCCCAGCTCAAGAGGGAGAGAGGTCAATTCCAAAGGAATAAGATAGGACACCTCAAAGTTTACTTCTGTGAAAGGGGTTTTCTCCTAAAAATTCTGTCCCTTATACATGCCCCATTCTGAGTGGTGACAGGAGGTGACAGCCTTTAATACTGGACAGCAGGAATCTTAGATTTTGGTTCTCACTGTAATTATCCATGTGAGCTTCTGTGTAAGAATTATATTCCAGATAATGGTGTTTTTTTTTTGTTTGTTTGTTTGTTTTGCCAGACATTGTGCTGAGTATAGATACATATTTGCCCTTTTACTTTTTATATCTATGAAGTTTGTACTATTATTAGTCCCTTTTTATATGTAACTAGAGGCCCAGTGCATGAAATTTATGCACAGGCAGGATCCCTAGGCTTGGCCAGATATCAGGGCTGATCTGCAGGGTGACTGGGGGGACCCCCACTGGCACCCACCTTGGCTGGCCTGGCACCACCTGCTCACCAGACCAGCCCTTGCCTCCCCTCCCCACCCCACCACCACTGCTGGTTGCCTCCCTCTATGGGGTGACAGGTGGGGTGATAGGGTGGGAGGGAGGGGTCCCTGCCTTGGCTGGCCTGGCGCCACCCGCTCGCCAGCCCCACCCCCCATCACCACCACTGGTCGGGGCCTGTGGGCTGGGGGCAGCTCCTGTGTTGAGCATCTGCCTCCTGGTGGTCAGTGCATGCCACAGTGACTGGTCGATTTGCATATTAGGCTTTTATTATATTGGATGAAATAAAGATCTTAACCAAAGGAGTTGACCATGTTTAAACAACTAGCAAGATTTATTTTTTTAAGATCTCCCACTATTTCCTAATCTTCCAAAAGACTGACTACTCCAGGATTTGGTGACTAAACCTCTTCCTATGCTCACTCCTTAGGTGATGGCACCCAGTACAATAGTTTTTAAAGCTATGTGTATACTAAACATCCTTAACCTTAAATCTCCAGCCTGGATCTCTCCAGGGAACTCCACACTCATATATAACCACCCAGTCATCACCTTGATTTCAAGGCCCATTAGACATCTCCAAATTATAAAGCCAAACTCCGTTTCCCATTCCTTCCAATGTGCTTCCCCCATTTCCAGTGATTCTCATCTTAGAAAATGTCACCATCATTCAAGTGGGTTACCTTTTACACCCTGTGTACTATCAGCATTAAATCTTAACCTCTTGTGTATATAATATATACACCTGCTAAGCACTTTTTACCATGTAAGTCTAAACTGGGTGGACAATAGAAACATACCGTGAGCTGCACATGTAATTTAAAAGGTTCCAGTAGCTACATTAAACTAGTAAAAAGAAACTGCTGAATAACACATTTTAATAACACATTTTATTAATATACTAGAGGCCCAGTGCACAAATTCAGGCACAAGGGGTGGGGGGAGAGGAGGGTCCCTCGGCCTGGCCTGTGGGATCAGGCTGAAACTGGCTCTCTGACATCCCCTGAGAGGTCCCGGGTTGTGAGAGGGTGCAGGCCAGGCCAAAGGATCCCACCAATGCATGATTGGGGCCGGGAAGGGACTCAGGAGGTTGGTCAGCTAGGGAGGGGTCACAGGAGGGCTCCAGGCATGTCCGGCCCGTCTTGCTCAGTTCCAATTGGCCAGACCCCAGCAGTAAGCTAACCTACCAGTCAGAGTGTCTGCTCCCTGGTGGTCAGTGCACATCATAGCAAGCGGTTGAGTGACCTTAGCATATCATTAAGATATTACACTTTGATTGGTTGAACAGATGACCACACACTTAGCATATTAGCCTTTTATTATATAGGATTTGATAATATTTATTTGAGCAAAATGTTATCATGGAAGCATATGACCAATACAATATAAATATTAGTGAAGTACTTTACATTCTTGATTTCCTACTAAACCTTTGAAGGCTGATGCCTACTTTACACTTGCAGCACATCCCAACTTGAATGAGCCTCATTCCAAGTGCGCAGTATCCACACCTGGCCATTGGCTTCTGTGTTGGACAGTACAGATCCTAGATAATGCTTCTAGAATGCTATAATAGCTCCCTATACGTCTTGGTGCTTCTGCTTTTATTCCCCTGAGTCTAAAATTCAAATAATAGCTTCATTGATACCTTTAAAATGTAAATTAGATCATGCCCTGCCTTACCCAAAATATCTCCGAGCCTTCTCATTACCACTAAAGTAAAAGTCCAAAGTCCTTCTATGATCTGGTCCCTGGCCACCTCCTCGTCACAGGTTTCTACCCCTCTGCTCTGGTCCTCACTGGGCTCCCTATGCTGGGTCCAACAGACATAGTGGTGCTCCACCCAGATTATCTGGGATCGCCCTGCTGGTTCTGAGCTCATCTTCAGGTGCCATGCCCTTTCATGGCTGACCCCTGTGACCTTCTTTAAAGCACTGCCCTTGTGTGCCTGGATAAGTCCTCTAGCCTGTCCTGACAGAGTCCAGGGAACTTTCTTTCCTCCTTGGCTCCCTAGAGTGTGGTCTGATCTCCAGGAAAGATCAGGAGAAGGCCAGGATCTGGCCCGAATTCTCACCCCTTCCTGCCCTATCTCCCCTGTTTGCTTGGAACTGGGGTGGGGAACATTGGGCCCACGGGCCATATAAGGCTGGGGAATTCATTTGGTCTGGCCCTGGCAAGGCAACGACAGATGGGACTCAAAATTCAATAAAGCTAGGAGCTTTTTTCATAACAGCATAAATTGATATTAAGTGGATTATATTAAGGTAATGATGTTACCAATATCCAAAAGGCCCTCGGCGGAGAAAAGGTTCCCTACCCCTGCCTTAGAGCTTCCTCCTGAGAGCATTTCCTTCATGGAATCACTTCTGAGGGAATCTGGGCCTAAGCCACTGGCCTTAGGCACTTGCCTATGTCAGGGCTGCCTCTGTGTTTGCTGCTTCTCAGCTTGGAAGTATCTTCTCCCAGAGAGAAGCTTGGCCTGCGGTCTTATTCTATTCAGGTCTCCACTCAAACACCATGGCCTCAGAGAGGCCTTCTCTGATGCCCCTGCCTGTTTTCCTCTCCTTCCCTGCTTTGTTTTTCCACATACTTGTCACCATCTGAGATGTATTCTAGAAACGGATTTTGTTGGTCTTCATGGAAGAAATGGCTTAGTTTTGTGCATTGGAGCCCAAATGCTCAGAGGCATGCTTACAGATGCTGATAAAGATTTGTTTGTAAATGAATGCACGAGTGAACTGATGAAGACAGGGCCCAATTAGACAGTCTGATTCCAGAGTTCACACTGTATGTGTTTAATCAGTCTAATTGTTAGTGTTCTAGAGGGTTTCAAGCTATTAGTTTGCACACATGCTCTTCAGGAAACATCTGGCCTCATTCATGCTCTAAGCCCAGTGCAGCACACTCACCTGGCGCCTGTCTCTGTAACAAGGGCATCGCCCTGTTTCTTAGGGAAAAGAGAGCAGAAGCGGCCATTGTTCTCCCCAAACCCTGCCAGTTATTAGGGATCTGAGCTTCTGACTTTCCAAACCCAATTGTCACTACAACCGATAATGCAAACAACCCTAACCAAATGTCAGACTGAATGCATCAAAACTCAGGTTAAATAAATGAAATAAGTACAAAATGCCCAGCATAGTTCCTGACACAGGAGATGCCCTCTTTTCCCCAGAACCTATAATTATCACGGTCATTATTTGCACCCTGACAGCTTACTGAACACCCCGCTCTGTACCTCATTTACATCACTGTGAAAGGAGGGTCTGGAGGGAACAGGAGTGGTCCTCGGGGAAGCTGATAAGGTATGCAGCACTGCATTTCTCCTTGCTCAGGATCGACCCCTGTGTCCTGCTCAGCAGAGGCAAGAAGTATCAATTAAGGGAAATGTAGGATTTCTTGGAGGAAAAGAATCATCATCTCTGTGGCTTTCGTAATAAGGCTACTCAGTAAACTTTGCTGGTAGTTAGTTTGCAGCCTGTCTGAAAATACTAGCACATTCTTCCAGAGCACCAGCCAATATTGCTTTTGGAATAGAGATTATTGGCAGATGTGAAAAGAGGACTGAAATAGCTTAGAAATTAGTTTTCTCCTCATTTGCTAATCACCCCAACCTTTTCCTCTTTGATGTAGGGATGTGTACTCTCTCTTTAAATGTCAATTAGCAGGGGAGTCATTGATTCACTAAGGAAATGCAATCAAATAATAAAATGATGATTGCATTAAGATTGTTAGTATTAATATCAAAACCACAAGCAACACAGCAAATGTCAAGACGTTCCTGGCGGAATGAATATCAACCATACTCCTGCCCTACCAAGAAATTGTGTTTCTGGAAATAAGTTCCAGTGCACGCACTTTCCTCCCATCCCCTGGATGTCACAGGCCTTGAATATGGAGCCAGGGCCAAGGAGGAATGGGGAAAGGGCAGCTTGAGGGCCATCGTTATTGTCCTGTGCTGTCCTAACGAATGACTGCAAACACCAACACTTTTAGTGGTTTAAAATAAACCAGCTTAATTGTTGGACTGTTCTGGATATCCTAAGTCCAAAATGGGTCTTTAGGACTAAAATCTGGTGTTAGCAGGGTTCTTCTGTAGGCTCTAGGGGAGAGTCCGTCTCTTTGCCTGATGCAACTTCTAGAGGCTACCCTTAAGCCTTGGCTTTGGCCTCTTGCCCATCTTCAAGATCAGCAGCATCTTCAGATCTCCCTCACCTGTCAATCTCTCCCCCTCTCTCCCTCCCTCCCTCCCTCCCTCCCTCCCTCCTTCTCTCTCTCTCCCCTCTGCCTCTGCCTCTGTCATCTTATATCTTTCTCTAATTCCCTATTATAAGACCTAACCGGATAATCTCAGAAAATCTACTTATCTCAAAGTCTTCAACTTAAATCACATCTACAAAGTCCCCTTTTCCCAGTAAGATAACATATTTACAGGTTCCAAGGGATTCTAGGAGTTGGCCCTATCTGGGGGTCTTATTCTATCTACCATACTCGCTTGCTCCTTCTGTATTTTCAGTTCTTTCTTCTGTGAATTCCCATGTGACACAAAGGAGTTGCCCAAACACTGTGTTAAGATATTATACCAAATGTTTGGCTTCCACCTGCACTAAGCTGTGTCCCTAAAGATAACTCCAGCCCCAGTGCTGAGTCTGCTCAAGAAAATGCAAGGCTAAGGCTTCCAAGTCTCAAAACGTACATTGTCCCAACCCACATCCTAAACCATTTTCAATATTCTCCATTGACCCCTTCCTTATTTTCCATTCTCACAACCCCCCCCCAGTCCCTTTTTGGTTTCCCCCTCTTCACTTCTCCATGTCCCATTTGTTCCTCATCTGTTATCCCTTTGAAAACACTTTCTTTGAGTGAGAGTTGAGCTCTGTCTACACTGGAGTCTCTCTCCTCTACTACGGTCATCTGAATAAACTCTATCCACATTCAACAGGCACCAAGCTCTGTTTTTACTTTGGCACCTCTATCATAGCAAGCATCTCTGTGCTATTTCATAGAAACCTGGGACAGAGTTTTGGAGATACTGAGAGTTTAACCCAATTAGCAAGGGAGGAAGTGGTTGATGGCCATGTGATGCCACACACTTGGCCTCTGCACCAAGCAAGGGCATGAAGAGGACTAGATGTCATAGAAGATTATGAGAGAAGCCCCATGGAAAAGATGGGGTATGAGTTAACACTTGAAACATTATCAAAATCTTCTGGTGTGGGAATGAAAACAAAGAAAAGACAGAGGAGTGGAGAGATGGGAGAGGTCTTAACGGTGCTCCCAGTTCTGCCCAGGTATTGAAACAAGAGAACCAGGAGACACATTATAAACCTCCTCCACAAGGATGCCTGAAAAGTCCTCTTCTTTTTTTTTTTTTTTTTTTCAAGTGTCATATCCTTTGCTGGTGAGTTAACTTTTAGAATCCACCCCACCTTATTCTCCTTTATTCTGTTGCTCATTGTCCCTTTATGATGTCATCCTCACAGGGTACAACCATCAAAGTTGCTTATACTCTTCCCCAAGTTAAGGTGTCTAGTGGTGCTGCCACCAATGGAGGGACATCAGTGTCTGGGCTCTGGTTACTTGGGCTCTTCCTCACAGTGTGAATGATGGAAGGCCCTAGGCTCCCAGTTCCCTCAGTTAAGAATCCAGTGAAGTTTAATATTATTTGCTGCACCTGAAATTCCAGAAGTAGAAGGATGATTGACTCTGGGTCTGTCTTATTCTGCATATATATTTCAGCCAAAATACCCCTCCCTTGGTCAGAAACAGAGCAGAATGATAAAATGTTATAAATATAGGCATGACTTTTCCAGTCAAGACTCTTAGAGGAGCCAGGTTTATGAAAAACCTCAGTCCACAGGTAGCATAGGATCAACCTTCAATTGAATCTTTTATAAAACCCCTTGCAGTTTTACAGCCTGGCTATCAAAAAGACCCCGGTCATGGGCTTTTGCCTCCTCAATGGGCCAAAGTGTCTTCTCTCAAATGCTCTCATATCTGAATGAGAGGCAGTAGTTGTTCACAAAGAGATATGTATTTACTAAGTTTCTTAAAACATTAACATAGAATCAGATCTGTGCATAAAAAGAGGGAAGAGATTGTTTATTTCCTTCTAGTGCCCACAGTCTTTAAGGGAAAAATGATCCAGTAAACATAATACCAAACATGTATAAAAGCACAATAAGCACATAGGAAAAAATTGCCCAGGTAATCAAGGAAGGTATTTCCAAAAAGCTTATAAAGTAATTCTTCTTGATAAAATGGTATGAGTTGGCTATGCATAGGATTTTGAGAGAAGGAACATTAAAGCCAAAAGGAATAGAATTACAAAAGAATAAAAGAGTAGGACATATTTATGAAATGCTAAGTGGTTCAGTGCTTTGCATTTTGGGTGCAAAGGGGTTCTTAGATGAGAAATAAAATTAGCAAAGGAAACAGGTTGGAAACTCTGCTTGCTGCACATAGAATTTCATCTTTGTCCTGTAGGTGATGGGAAGCTTTTGAAAAACTCAGCACAAAGAATGACTGTGCCCAGAGATATAGCTAAAAATCACGGCTTGGTCAAGCAGTGCGAAGGATATTGAAGAACATAGTGAGATTGAATAATGAAGTCCAGAGACTGAATTCCAGGCTTGTATAATAGTCCCAGCAATAGTCTAGTCTACTGGGAGTATGAGTAGTGAAGAGGAGCTGAATATAAGAAAAACTGAGAAAGTAGAATGGACTGGACATGGAGACCAATTGATTATGAAGAATGAGAGAGTAGAAGAGATTTTTGGATTGAGTTGCTAGGAAACACTGATGCTGTCAACTAAATGAGAAACAATAGAAGTAAAGTTTTATTCAAGTATCGATGATAAATTCAGGTCGGTTTTAAAAAATATTCGTGAATGAAACCACAATATTATTATCATTCTCACTGCTGATATTTATTCAATGCCTTATTAACGTATAGGCATTAACGTACAGAGTTGGTTGAAATAAGCTTTTATAACTGGGAATCCGCCATAGTTATTGAAAGACTATGACTTCTTATGGAAGTTTTGTTGGAAGCAATTGCCTCCTTGATGCCTAGAGTGCTTACATGGATGGAAATGTTCAGATTGTCTGGAAAATATTTCCACATTAAAAGTGATCTAACTGTGAAAGTGTCTATTTGGAACCAGTCACAATCCCCAAAGTCTTTTCCACTCAAGAGCAAAGTGAAATAAGCAATACTAACTTCTTCCCCATAAGGTCAAGAATTTTGCAAGAAGAAATGCTGGGAATAGCTAATTCATCTAAGAAAATGATGGCAGGGGTCCATGATACCATTACTTCTAAAACGGAAACAAAGTTGGAATGAAATCTGACTGGAGAACAGTCTTCCATTGGCCTGATAATGTGAAATCCTCCTATTGGTGACTGAGACAGACAATGGGGAAGAAAAGAGACTGACCAATGGAGCAATGTAAAGAGTTTTTCTGACCCCTTTAAGTTAAATGGATTCATTTCAAAATGGAAAATAACCAAATCCCAGAACTAGGTCATAGTTGGAGATGAGCTTCTCTAACTCTCATTTTGTACAAGAGAAAGTTGAACCTAGAAATATTAAAAGAGATTTGTCAAAAATCAAACAGAATTGTGAAGGTGGAAACTGGTTGAGTTACATAATGGATAAAGTTTGAAATACTTGAATTAGCATATAACTGAATGCCTATAAATGAGTAAAATTCATTGTATACATGCTTTATGTAGACTGTATCCCAAACACAAGACATCTCAAGTATTCATGATAAGTTCAGATCAGTTCTAAAAAAAAAAAATAAATTCATGAGTAGGTTGAGTATAGTTGCATTTTCATTACTTTTATAGATCTTTGTTAAGACTCTATGGATCACTTCCTCAACCTACGACTGTTACTCTCCACGACAATAACTTAAAACCTTCAAAGATCCTGCAATACTTTCGGAAACCACAATATTATTATTATCATTCTCACTGCTAATATTTGTTCAGTGCCTTTACTTGGCAGGCATGGTGCTAATAAATATTTTAACCCACTATCTGATCTTATCTTCACATAATCTTATGAGACTGGTATTATTATCCCCAGTCTATAGAAAAGATAAGCTTAGAAAGAAGTAATGCACCCAATATCACATGGCTGGCTCAGAATAGAGCCTTCATGAAAGACTATAAGAGCTAGACAGGCTTTGGGGTCAGACCTACCAAACCTCTGCACATTTCTCAACAACAGGACATTAATCCAGCTCTTGCTTGGACTCACTCAAAGGTGGGGGTTCATTACCACCAGAAACACATTGTGTTCATTTCAACATCTGTTAACTGCTCTTCCATATGATGAAGGGGAACACATGTAGTTTCCTTGGAGAATTTTACCAAACATTTAAGGAAGAAATAACACAAAGACTACATAATCTCTTTAAGAAAATAAAATAGGAGGGAACACTCCCATTGATTTTATGGATCTAATATTGCCCTCCATGAAGGAAAGATAGACTTTTTAACAAACTATGCTGTACAAATGGAGGTCCAGAGGTAACAAATACACCTCAACCTAAGTCTTAACACTTTGTACAAACACTAACTTAAAGTGGGTCATGGACTTTAATATAAAATGTAAAATTATACAATCTTTAAAAAAAGAACAGGAGACAACTTTATAAGTCTATCAATGTAATCTACCATGCTAACAGGTTGCACTGAAAAATCACTTGATCATATCACTCAATGCAGAAAAAAGCATTTGACATAACTCAAAACTGATTCATGATTTTTGAAAAAAAATCTCCAAAATTTGGAATAGAGAACTTTCTCAACTTGATAAAATATATCTATTAAGAAATCTATAACTAATAGTATACTTAATGCTGAAAGACTAAAGGTTTTTCCCCTTACAGTTAGGAACAAGGCAAGGATGGTTGCTTTCTCATTGCTAGAAATACTAGCCAATAGAATAAAGCAATAAAAGGAAAAAAACAAATGCATAGGTTAAAAAAAAAGATACAGAATGGGAAAAATTTAATGCAAGCTACATATTCAACAGTGCATCTGGAATATATAATGAACTCTCAAAACTCAACAATAAGAAATGAAACAGTCCAATTACAACATGGACAAAAGTAATGAAGAGACATTTTATATTTTAAAATAGGTATTTGGAAGGAATATAAGTATATAAACAAATTTTAAAATCATTACAATTAGGGAAATGCAAATTAAAACCACGATTAGATATCAACTAAGCACCTATAATGCTAGATAGGATAGCGGAAATTGAATCAGTCATAAGTTGTAGTTGAAAATGTGAAATGGTACTATGCTGCTGTAAAAAAGAAGGAATTCTTACCATTTGCATCAGCATGGATGGAAATGGAGAGCATTATGCTAAGTGAAATAAGCCAATCAATGAAAGAAAAATACCACATGACCTCACTTATTTATGGATAATAAAGACCATTACAAAATGATAAACATAAACAAATACAGAGACAGAGCAGCCTTGAACAGACTA